>JAOUZG010023435.1:3473460-3484428 GCA_026289955.1 Argiope argentata | reverse complement strand
TTATGGCAATATTACATACAATATCACAATGGCAATATTACATACAAAATCATTATGGCAATATTACATATAAAATCATTATGGTAATATTCAATACAAAATCATTATGACAATATTGCAAACAAAATCATTATGGTAATATTACACACAAAATCATTATGGTAATATAACACACAAAATCATTATGGCAATATTACATACAAAATAATTATGGCATTAAAATCAATGCAATAGAAATCGTACAATATCAACACCATTTCAAAGACCTGAATGAAAACCTCAGTTGTGGAACTTCAGTAGAAAATATCTTAAAATAGGAAAGATGATACACTTTGAAAGTTCTCTTTCGGCCCAAAAGTAAGGTATTTGTTTTTCCAATATTGTCCTATAAAAGACAACTCATCAAAAAGCGAATAAAGTCCATTCATTTCTTCCTCCGATTAATGGCATGTTGCTCCTTTTCATACTATGACCATAGGACTTTCATACTATGACCATGCTATGACCATTTCAAGCATTTATTATAATCTGTGAAAGTCATCAAAAATCTTTATAGAACTTTGTTAGGATAATAAAATCTAAGAATAAATTCATGTTACAACCGATATTTCACAAGATAATATTCATCTTCATCATTAAACATTTATTACTTTTCTTATTCTATGAATAAAAACAATATCGTTGGATACTGGGCATTTTTGAAGAACATCACTACATAAAATTTCCAATTCAGTCCCAATTTTAAAGAAAAAAAGAAAAGATAAAGAATGGAACAGAAGTGCGAAAAACACATTTGATGTCTGTTTTTCCTCACCATTCTGTTAAGCATCAATTGCTCTGGAAGGAAAAAAATTGTTCTGAAAAAGAATCATCACTCAAAAAGGAGTTCAAAATCTGACAGGTATAATCTACCAACCTGTTTGGCAAATATCAATAGATGTATTCGCCTATCGAAAAGAAAGAAATGAAGATATATTTATATAGAAAATGCTATTCTTTTTAGTATGAGCTTTATTTAGTGATTTGGCAGCATACAAACCCTTAGAAAATAAAGTGAAAAATGTTGAATGAATTTTGGAATTGTTTAAACATTAAAATTTTTAAACTTTAATAATAATGGGAATATTTTATTTGCAAAATATTATTTGTTTAGCAAGATACTGTGATATAATTGTTCTTTGTATTCTTTTTGTTTTATTCTGTATTTTATAATGCCCTCCTATTTTTAAATTTCTCTAGAAATTAATCGATATATTTTATATCACCTTCCTATTATGAAAAAAAAAATTTAATTGTCAAAAAATTCAATTTAGAGGTTTTGAAGTATTTTTGTTTTCTTCACCATTTCCTGTGAAAAAAAAACTGTTAGTGACATTACGCCTATCTAATCAAAATTATTTATCTGTATGAGAATATTATAATTTAAAAACTGTGAATTTTCGTAAAATGTAAGTTATATTATTTTAAAATCACATATATAATTCATGTTTTGGAGGATATCTGTCTATAAGAGTTATGTCTGTCTGTCTAACCATCCACCTGCATGAAAATTTAGTAATTAAACACATTATAATCAAATTTGAATTAATTTTAATAATAATATTGCCTTTAAAATCGTTGATGCAAGTCTGATTTTAGGCTAAAATGTTTAAATTATTGACATAAGTCTGATTTTAGGCTAAAACGCTTAAATTATTGATAAATGTCTGATTTTATGCTATAACGTTTAAATTGTTGATACATGTCTTTTTATAGACTATAGCGTTTAAATTATTGATATGTATCTGATTGTAGGCTACAACGTTTAAAATATCGATATATGTCTTATTATAGACTATAGCGTTTAAATTATCGATGTATGTCTGATTTTAGGCTATAACGTTTAAATTGGTAATACATGTCTTATTATAGACTATAGCGTTTAAATTATTGATAAATGTCGGATTTTAGGCTTTAAGGTTTAAATTGTTGATATATGTCTGATTTTAGGATATAACGTTTAAATAAGTGATATATGTCTGATTTCAGTCTAAAACGTTTAAATAGTTGATGTATTAATTTTAAAACCCCTGGACTATTTGCTTGTACCTTTATATGTGAACTTAATGTCTCAAAACAATCACAAAAACATGGCAGATGAAATTTGAAAAGTTTTTATGACACCAAATCTATCGATTGAATCACGTAAAGGATTCTCTTTTCAAATCAGAACCCGCTGTATAATGTAAGTATACAAGAAAGTTGAGAAGGGACGATATATACTGTGGTTTCCACAGCACAAAGAGCCGTTACTCACAATCAATGATGGTAAGTTCTGGGTTGGTAGATTATCTGAAGTGAATGCAGTCTGGGGTTTGAGTGGAAATTAGGTCCGACTTTGGAGTGTATGCAGTGTTGGGTCTTTATTAGGAGACTGGTCCAATCCGGGATGATCTTTCAGAGGATGGGCGAGGTTTATATGATTTAATTTTTTCCCCTCCGGAGAAGCTTCTTGTCTTGGTGTGGGGAAGTATGCAGAGGTTGTGGTATTTTGTTTATGTTTTTGACCAATGAAAGATTACCGGAAAGGCTCATGAAGAACTCGACAGTGCTATGGCGATATATTATGGGAATTTAATTTATTTAAAATTAATAGAATAAAATTACCTTCAAATTAGATTTATATTAAAACAAAAATCTTATAAAATCCATTATTTTTTTTATCATGTCAGAACATGATGTTGTTTTTGGAATGAGGTTTTAATTGTCGACAAAAATCCGGAGGTGAAAATTAAAAATTTTATTATCTGCACGAGCATCTCAAAAAATCAGCTTTTAATAACGCGGTGCCATTGACTTTACAAAAGCTCTGATTTTAAAAAAAATAAGTTAATGACTACACCAAATAAAACCTAGAAAAATTTCATTTTGAGCACGTGATTATATTAAATGAAATAAATAAGTCATGGGATATTTTTTTAAACAAAGAATGCGAGACAAAGTTTTTTGGATCGTTTGCAATACTAAAGTGACTCATTCAATGAAACAATTAAAAGGAATAAAAATATAATTTAACTTGCCCATTCAAGAAATTATATTCTGACATGATACGTTGAAATATGCATAGCAAATTTCACTTTAATTATTTTTTGAAGAATCTTTTTAATGACGCATACTTTTCAAGGATACGTAAACTGATCTTCCACTGAAAAAACACCCACACACAATACCTTGTATAACCTTCTGGGAAATATAAGCGGTTTCGTCTGTGTTAAGCAAAATAAATTGATCTTTCATGACACACACAAAAAAAAACAGCTGAAGGAAAAGATCGCCGAAAGAGAAATTAAACTTCAAAGCGATTCGATCGGCGATTAGGTCAGAGAGATAAATGGATACACTGCCAAACTTTCTCTGTGGCTTGTTAAAGAAGAATTTAGCAAGTTTCGGCTACCGTTGCCATTCTCGAGTTCAAAACTCTGAAAAAGTTTAATTCAAACTTTCTTTCCTTCTTGTTACAGACAAATTGACTTCACGAAAATTCCAAAAAGAATTGAAAATTAATTTTTAAATCTTTTATGCTGAATATTTTCTTATTACATGTATCAGTTTTAAAACGAAAAAGATTTATTTCTTTTTTGGTTTTAATTCATTATATATTCATTAAACTAGTATTTTCAGAAGAGATTATTTTTTTAAAAAAATCTTGTGTACAATTATCTATTTTTACATTATTAATAGCTATGGTTTCGTCTGGAGTTTTTCTTGGCTAGCCTAGAATATTAATTAATGTTCTAATAATAAAATATTTCTTGTTATTAATTTTTTTTGAATTTTTTTTCTTGCATTATAGCATGACGTAATGTTTAATTACTACGTGAAAGGTTCGTTTTCCTCGTACTTTTCATTAATGTAAGAGTTAGGAATTAATATCAATGTTTATATTGCAAAAGATTTTTACAAGTGAAGATAATACTTTAAAAATATCGACTGCATTTCTAATTAAAAATCTTTTTCTAGAAATAAATTTTTTTAAAACAGATAGAATAGATTTTAATTACATATTTTCACTTCTAATTAGTCTCGAATTTTTTCCACACTTTCTTACTTTGTAACTCTTACATTTCAAATTTTTAAAGTTTTGGAGTTTTTATTAGTTTTATGAAAATGCCTGAAGAATTTCCGTTTGGCGATGAATAAATTCCTCCAGTATGTTAATAACTTCGCATAAAAATTTATAATTTATTCCAGTTATTCAAATAATTTTTTTTAAAAAATTCTCCCAAGCAATTAGTGCCTGCGGTAATTTAAAGTGTTTTAATTATTCTACTATGCATAATCATTATTCCAAAATATGCTTGATTTTTAATATTTTTTCTGCTTTTTAAGCTATAATTATTATTAAACATTGTAATTTCATCATATTATTAAAATGGGAACATCATTTATTTGTTTCTAAATCTTCATTTTCTGTAAATAATTAAATATTAGTTTAATTTTAAAAAAACATATTTTGGCTACTTTGACCATCTACAAAGATAATTTATCTGACTTGCTAGACCGCAATGATTTCACTGGCATGCCTCAAGATTGAGTCCTATGAGCCGTTTCTGGCATCGGTACTATACTTTTATTGTTTAACCACGGATTGTAAAACCTTACTTGCTTTTGCGCATGCGTTACGATGGGTTTCATTTGAAAAATAAGAGTGAGAGGAAAGATGAAGGAAGGTATTACATTTAACAATAAAGACGCCGGCTTTCTGGCCCAGAGGTAGCGAGTCTTCCTCGTGTTCTGGCAGTCCCGGGTTCGATTCGGTTCCGGCATGGTTGCTCTTCTGTGTGCTATCTGTGAGATGTAGGACTGTGCCCCCCCTGTAAAAAGGGGTTGTGCAAGCAAATGTGGTGAGTGTGTAGCTAAGTCGTACTCTTTTCCCTAGTTGGCGCTGCTTTAAAAACAAGAGACGCTCCTTTCGGCTTAAATCTGCTGCTGTATCAGCAGGAGGCTTGTCCATAGGCAAGTGCCATAAGTAACAACGATAGCAATAAAGACTCATGATTTTATGAGACTTAAACATTACAGATAATTAGTAATACAGAAGGAAAAAAGTACTAATATACAATAAAATACTTCAGTACAATTTTTATTTAATGTAAGAGACACAAACACTAAATCTTGAAGAATAATTAAAAAATTTCTTTTTTAAAAATTTGACAATTACTTTTATACAAAATAAGAATGATCTTTTTTTAATATTAAAATGCTTCTTTTTCTATGTGTTAATAAGTTTTTTAGACAATATTTTAGATCCTCGTTTTCTGTTCCTTGGTCACAATATTTAATGATATTATGTCAAATTTTCTTCGTGCCATTCTTAAAAGATTTTTTTAACAATAGAAAAAAACATATCTATACAAAATTTTGAGTTAAAATAAATTGTGATCAGAAATAAGGCAACACTCACATACACGTGGAAAAAAAATTGAACTGAAAGTAACTAATGGAGGAATTCCAAGGTCAAAGGTGAATACCGGTATTGTACTCATGGTTCCGCGTTTCATCCCTTAATGGCGATCAGGAAGCACGTCTCGTCATTGTAGGAGTTATAAGACCCTCCAACACCATTTCTGACCCACCCGGGTAGCATGAACCAACCACCATGTGCTGAAAATTTCCATCCTCATATTTGAGGTGCCACCGGTGAGGGGGTTTAATAACATACGTAGAACTTTAATCTATCTAATTTTCTTTTAATTGTTGCAATTAATCAATTAAAGCATTATATCAACTAATTTGGATTAGACAAACAAAAATTTTCAGATAAGTATTTCCATTGAAAGAAATTCTGAGAACTTGAAAAAGGGTTTACTAAATCTTCATATATCGAGGGAGGAGGGGTATCTAACAGATATTTTAAAATAAGTAAAAAATAAGAGATAAGTAAAAAAGACATTTCAGATGGAAGTTAAAAGCCGTCTGGCAAATGCATTAGATTGTTATTTATTTGTGAAAAGTAAACAAAAGGTCTGAATCTTAAGAATTTGTTTTTATACTTCTTTTCTTATTTAACTTGTTTGGTTTTGATATTCAACTAAACTAATGATTGTGTTCATTTATTTCTATTGTATTTTATTCATGTAAATCTATGCCATCTGTTTCATCTTCTTTATACTCCGTCTGTTGACTGACTCCAGATGGTGAAATCATAAAAATATTAACAAACATATCATAGGGTGCGATTTGCAATAATATTCAAACATACATACTCTATTGACCATAAATCATTTAATGGGTATTTTTAACAAAAATATTGTTACAAGCAGATGAGCGGCACGAAAACTCGCCAAAGATGGCGACTTTTGGCGAGGTGCCTCGCGCCAGCTTGATTGGTTTTCCGAAAGGAATAGTCTAGCAGCCGCTGGATTGTGTGCGTTGTTTTGAAAATTTTCACGAGTTTCGGTGCACGCGCTTCTTCGGCTATATAAGGACGAGTAGCCGGAGTGAGAGAGTTAGTTGGTAATTCAACACATCTCTCCAGTCCATCCCAGTCTCCTGTTTGCAGCGTCGCATGAAGCATCTCCCGAGTCGAGGATAAGCCCCTGGCGGGGCTAGGCGCCTCGTAAACCAACCACCTGAGTGAGAGAGTTAGTTGAGAGTTTTCTCTTGAAAGAGAAGTGTCTCGCTGGACTAGAGGATAAGTAAGCTGTGTTTACGTTTGCTGTTAACGTTGCATTATTGAGCTCGCTGCGGTGTACTGTTGTTGTGCTATACGATAGCTGTTTTGCAGTCTGTTTTTGTTGTGCATAAGGCTTGCATTTACGCTCTAAGTGACTGTTGACTGCTGGATTGTGTTTATCTGAAATTGTTACTCTATCAATTATCCTGTAAATAGCTGTAAATAAATTTGTTTGTGCTGTCCTCAAATAAAGTCCATTCAATCCGAACCCGCTACGCTAACAACGTAACAATATATTAGTCTCCACTTTCTTCACGCGTTCGTTTTTTTAACTGTTAAGTTTTAGAATTGGATCACTATTTGATTGATGCAACGCACTTGGAAAATTAGGGAATCATGTTATTTTTCATCGTGACAAGGACTTTTAACAAGAAGGAGAGTAGAAGGGGAACAAACCCACAAAATCCAGAATCCAGTACCCAGGCCGTCTGGCATTGGATAAGGAATGGTAGGGGAAGGATAAATAGGGAAGTATTGGATGTGGTCAAGTGTATGTTGAATACTTTGGTGCAGTGATCTACTTTTGGAGGTCCTAGATTCAGTTGTTGCTTAAGTTCACATTTGATAGCACGTCACAAATAGAGTTAAACCATTGATTATTAAATTTCCAAACTTGAATGTTCTACAATTCCTATGCATTACCTCCTGCATAAAATTCCTTCTAAAGCATAACTATGAAGTTTGCTTAGTTTATTTATGTGTGTGTGTGTTGTGACTAATGGCACTTGCCGTAGACAAGCCTCCGCTGATACGATCAGCAAATTTTAAGCCTAAGAAATGAGTCTCTTTGTTTTACAAATAACGCCATCTAGGGCCAAGATTACTACTTAGCTACACATACGTCACACCCCTTTTTAGGGGGCTGACTACATTCACGCAAAATCATTCATACATCTCAGATCGTAATTTAGACCTGGAACAGTGAACGATCACCTCTGACCCAGTACCCCCAGTGATATCACTCTCGATATGGAGTACTTTGCGACCACGAATATATTTAACGAGCGCCAGCCGCCACACACTCAGGGAATCTTTTGGCCGGTGGGTTTCGAATTCGTAACCTAAGGATTACGAGTCCAACGTTCCATCAACCAGGCCATCCCAGCCCCAGTTTATTTCTGAGAGTATTAAATATGTGTTTGTATGGGGGAGGGATAGCAACCAGAGACCTCGGATTTCACCTGTTTTTGAGCCAAACTGGGAAAGCTCCATGTATAATTCGCAATATTTTAAATATTTGATAATATTCAAAAGCAACAACTTAAAGGAAATTTTTAATCGAATGTATAATTTCCATACTTACAATTTCCATTATAGGTAAATAGGTGATTATATTAAGGTAATCTCTATTCTAGTGGATTAATAGCACATAAAAAATCTACTTTTTATATTAAAATGTAGCCTAACTAATTACGTATTGTTATATGTGTACTATGACGTCATATGTCTTAGCTCTTGCAAAATCGTGTTGTTGTTGTTGTTACTTACGGCACTTGCCATGGACAACTCCTCGCTGATACAGCAACAGATTTAAGCCAAAAAGAGCGTCTCTTGTTTTTGAAGAAGCGCACACTAGGGCCAAGAGTACGACTTAACTGCACACTCACCACATTTGCTTGCACAGCCCCTTTTTACAGGGGGGCACAGTCACACATCTCACAGATAGCACACAAAAGAACAACCATGACTTAACCGGGACTCCCAAAATACGAGGAAGACACGCTACCACTGTGCCAGAAAGCCGGTTTGTAAGATCTTGACAACACGATATAACATTATGACGAGTTTTGATACTATAGTGGAAATATAAAATCCAATTAATTATTTTCATTAGATCAGCGATATCAACCATAGTTAATAGATAAAGTTTATGGCTGCGTGTAAAAGTCACAGTAATTATGCAGAAATAAATAATCTATCTTTAGTTAAAAGAAGATTGAAAAACATTTTATATATAAATCCAAACATTCCTTTATATAATTTTTTTCTGTTCTCAATACAAGTAACACGTTAAATTAAGGGGAAAAAATTGATGTTTATTACACGAATGTAAGTTGTATCAGCAAAGTAATGTATTGTGGCGTTTAAATTCAATTTTTTGTTTTAAATTGCAAGATTATCTTGAATATATTTATCTCATCTGTACCATATTTAGTACATTTTCTTCAATGCACATTCATTATACAATTTTTTTACTAACTCTTATGCAGTAATTTGGTTGTTTTCCCCGCATTTTTTCCCCTACTCGAATCAATCGGGTTTTTTTCCCTTGTTCTTTTCGGCAGCGCCATATATCTCAATCTTTAAGAAATATTAATCTAAATCCTGAGACTAATTTCCCGAAATCTTCCTTCACACTTTAATTATCTCTACCAATTGGTTGAAGGCGGTGGCTTAATATACTCATTTTGGCTGCAGAACGGACGATATTAACTTGCATTATTATTCCAAGCTATAACGAAGCTTCAAAAAGAGAAACTGAGGTAAAAAAAATGAAGGAAAATGGCTCGCGTAGTTAATTGCATTAGCCACTGGTACTCCTGAGTTACATATGATGAAAAGAAATCGATAAAAGCATGGTTAAGGAAAAAAAATCGAATTTGGCAGACGATTTTGTACGCTACTCAGATTGTAAAATTCTTTCGGTCGTGTTTCAGAAAGTAAATATCATAAATTTATTTTAAAAAAAGAATTATCAGGACAAATTAAAGAAAAACAAATCTTTGTAAACTTGAAACAAATTCCTGCCAACAGTTTTTTTTTATTATTTTCATTTGCTCTGAAAAATAAACAATTTCCAAAACGAAACAATTTACACAAATCTACTTGTACATCTTTAAAAAAATATTTAAAATTATATGTTTTAGTTATTATGTAGATTTAGATTGAAGATCAAATCATTATTTTTAAAATATTAGAAATTAATTTTAATAAGCTAATATTTTTATTCCTTGGTAAAAAAATAACAATGAAAAATATCTCAAACATTTAAAAACTCTTATTATGACCACAATCATGTAATATTTATAATATTTATCTTACATATAAACTTATTTGAATAAAAAAATTCTTATATTAAATTGTAATTAGTTTTATATGTAATTGTAATATAGTTTTATATTATAATATTTTGTATTTTTATTTATTTTTCATTTCTTTTTAATGTTATGAAATCAAGCCGTTATTTTGATATTTTTATTTTTTAATAATCAATTTTCTATCGCTTATTTTTTAGCTTTATCTTGATATCAGTTACATGATTCAAAAATGGTTGAAATCTTATTTTATCGATTCAATAGCCGTTTGTATGTTATTGAGGCATTTTTTGATCAAATTCAGCAAATTATAATGATAATTTTCATAACAGTATTCATATATAACATTTCTTACCCATATTTCTCTTTACATATCGTGTTCATTTTAATTATCTATTAATATTGTACTATATAACCGCTAATATATCTATTAACATTATTTTATATTGCTGCTATGTATTGTTTACATATTAGTTGTGTATTTAATGTATTTGTACCTTCGTGTTAATAAACTCCGTTATTTATTATCGCGACCTATTCATTATCGTCTGTCGCCAGTACAGCAAACACATTCGAATTTATGGAATTTTCGCCGCAATATTAAAATGAATAAATTAAATAAATACTGAAAAATGAAAATAACTAGTTTTTAAAAATATATTCTGCTGCTATAATGATGCTTTTATTCTTAAAATAACAAATATTCTATTCCATAATATTCATTTACTCTAAAATCGCGCATTAATGTTGACTGAAATATGCCAAAAAAATCATCAAATCATGACGTATTCCAACCAGGAAGTTCCGAAGTTTGTATCGTTAAGAGTTCTTGCTTCCAAATGATTTATTTATTTTTCATGATCGTATAGAGTTTATCTTTTTTCTTTGTTTTATTATTCTTTCTTTCTTTATTTTGGATACACAAAAAAAATCCCTTTTTGTAGAAACTACTAAAGAAGACTCAATTCCCCATCTTCGAATTGTGAATGCAAACATTTGAATACGTGCTTCATTTCTACACTATATTAATATAAGGATATTTTATCCTCATCTAAATAGTACATTTAAGATTTTACGGAAACATAATATTCAGAAGTATGTCCATTTTCAACTCCGATGTACTGTCAACATGAGAAGGATAAGGGTATCAAGATAATTTAGTCTGGTTAATGGTAGCATTATTTCGATTCTGATTACATGTTGGTGTGGTCCATGTAA
>JAOUZG010023435.1:3453553-3469136 GCA_026289955.1 Argiope argentata | reverse complement strand
CTTTCTGTATATATATATATATATATATATATATATATACAGAAAGAGAGACAGAGAAGGAAGTCTCGTGATTGTCTCAAACCAGTTTAAATTGGTTAATGACTTACATTCATTAAGATGAATAACGACTTAAAATAATATTGTTCTTACATGTCAGCTTGAAATTTCAAAATAGATCATTTTCTTTTCTTTTTATTTCTATTCCTTCGTTTTTTCGGTAAAATATTAGCTTCTGTTTATGTTATAATGATTAAGAAAATACAAAAAAGGAATCTCATATTTCTAGCTTAACTATTTATATTGCTTATATCTTATGTTTTTGGTGATAAGAATTAAAAATTTCAACTTCATGTTATGAGAAAATAGATTTTTGTAATATCTCTACTGCGGTTTGAATTGAATATTATTTTTAAGACAAGGAAAAAAATATTTCAAATCGAAAATTTAATTCAAACAAAAACGATTTAACTAAGCATAAATTTTCAGTTTATTAAAGTAATTACATAAACAATTTTACTTTTCTTCTTTAAAAATGTCATACCTTATTGTGTTGCCTTCGTAAAAATATTGTTATGACTAATTTAATTTAGTTTACAATCGCAAGACAGATAACTTTCAAGGACTCGTGCTAAAAGTAGAGAGGCAAGAAGGCTAGTGATAGATTCTGCTGGTAAAGCTGAATCAAGTATCTATTGTAGAATTTTGATATTGTATCTTATAAATAAAGCTTTACGTCTGAGGGGGCTTTTAGGCGGAATTGGTTCACAATTGTGTTTCAAATGACAAATTTAAAATCTAGTCTAAACAACGGTGTACCAGTTTTTAAATAACATTTATTAGGACAGAAAGCAATTAGCTTCCAAATGCAGTTCATTTACAAACCTATTTAAATCAAATAAAATTCATTAACTGATTTATAATATAGTAAAATTCAACATACATTTGTAATAATAATAAATATGAATTATTGTATATTGGCGCTCTGTCATCCAGACTGTTTTGCTTACAGCGATGAAATTTAATACTTTTACTTTAGTAGGATTGGAGTGGGCACTTCGAATAGAACTTTTTGAAATTTTAATTTAACTAATTTTAACTAATTAAAAAAACCAAGCAATTTTTTCCACTTTAATTTAATTAAATATTATTGCGCAGAAACAAATTTTACTCTGTTTTATTTTTTTAAATAATGGCAATGTTTTAAACGTTTTACAAAATTTTCCTGTGTTTTGACAATTTTTAGTAATATATTTATATTTCTGCTTAATTATCAACAATAGATTACATTGTGATTCTTAAGTTCAAACTATTTTCCTTATTTCCTAAAATATTTAATCGTGTGATTTTACGTCTTTTTTGAAAGCTAAAGGAGATGAATTAAGTTTAATATCTGTTTACTTCTTAAGACAAATGAAAAGAAAATTTACAATCCAACCAGAATTAAAAGAAAGCAGAATTGCATATTTACATTTTTAAACTTGATTTGATGTCATGGATTTAATATTTATATCAAATTTCACGTTTATAATGAATAAAAACAAACAAAAAAGCGACTGGTTTCATATTCCTTACATAATATATTCCTTACATAATTCTTTTTATGAGGATAACATATCATAATTTAATATTAAAATATATATGGTGCATCAATAATACATTAATCTTTATTTCAAAAAGGAATTTAAATTAATAGTATTTTATAGTTAAAATATAATCTGTAAGAGAAAAATATTATTTGAATTGTATTTATAGTGACACATTAATTTTTCTAAGAAACAAAATAGGTTTTGAAATTTTTTTCGTTCGTTTTAGATATGAATTGTTTTTTTTTATTCAATAAATCAAATCATAAGAACAGTAATTATTCATATTTACGTTTAGCTGATTTAATTCTAAACAACAACAACAACAACAATTCTAAACCATTTTCATTATAAACCCTATTGCTTTTTTATTCAGATAAGATATTTTATAGCAAATAATTTCCTGAGCGTGAGAATTTTAAAGAATTATTTTCTTGTTTCTAAATTAAAAAATCGATTTTTTTTTAATGTCAATAAATAATTTATTTTTCATTATTTTATGCTAAATGACCCAACGTATAAATAATTGCAAAAGGGAAATTAAATTTCTCGCATATAAATATTTAATTAATAAGATTTATTTTTGAAAAATTCTGTTTTGAAAATTTATATTTCATTTATCGAATAAAATTGCTTAAGTTAATTCAAGCAACAATAAAGTACCAAATAAATTTTATCGTAAAAGAAAATAAGGGATTAAATTAAACAAAGATTACAAATGAGCATTTCGTTTCGTATATTTAAACACCTTTGTTACTTTTGTAAACGGTTTTTCTCTACTTTTTAAAGAAAAACTTATTCTTTATTCTTTGAAAAAAAGTTGAAATATAAAGACTGTTAAGTTTTATGATGGTTTAAATAATTTTTTTTACTTGAAAACATTGTAAGAAAAAAATTGTTTTTAATTCTCAGACATAATTATTCCCTTATTTTCTACTATTTAAACATACTTTGTTTTATTTCCATTGAATTTCTATTTAACAAAACACTTGTTTATTTTTGCAATGATGGATATCTGAAACTAACTTTTAACTCATTTCGTTCTGAATGGAGTTCTTAAATTTAATACAGCTGTTTTTTCGATGCAAATAGAATATTTTAATAATTATAAAGATTTTAATAATCAGTTTATATTTTAATTTAGTTAAAAAAATAGATTTGATATTAAGGAAGTCATCAGTAATATATTGAAGGATATTTAAGCTTCATATTCCACAGTATTTATAAATCAGGAGTTGAAAAATATTTTTAGAAACAAAAGACAGGAAAAGTAAAATTAAAACAATTTAATCACGGTTTAACTAATATATAAAAAATTAAGAAACATTATAATAAATTAAGATATAGTAAATATAATTAAAAATAAAATTTTCGGCATTCATTAAAAGTATTTCTTAAATGTATTTAAAATCCCGATATATGTAGAATATTTTTACAAAACTAAACGTTTTTATTCGTATTTGAATAAAACTTTTTTTAAAAAAATTAAAAATTAAAAAAGTAATTAAAAAACTAAAAGTATAATAAAAAGTCAAGAAATAAACGCGTTATTCTTAAAATAAAAAGTAGTATTAATTCGAATAAATTATTTGATCTTCTTTAAGAATATTAAATAGAATAAAATTATGTTGAATTGAAAATCTATTTTTTAAAAACTATTGATAGGAGATTATTTTATTAAAACTAAAATTTAATTTAAATGTTTATTGTATGTAGGTAAATTACAAAAAAGCAATTAGGGCTTCTACCGTCAAAATTATTTTTATAAGATTAAATAATTAATAAAGAAAAAAATAATAAATATAAATTTTTTTAAAAAAATATTTTATATCAATATATCATAAAGAAATAAGTTAATGCATACACAATTAGGCAATCTTATACTTAATCAATATTTAACAGAAATTTATCTTTTAACAGAAAATTTAAGTTTCAAAGCATTAAATTATTATATTAAAATAGAGATAAGACTAATGTATAAAATTTCAGAATAAAGAAGTGGTTTATATCAATCTTTCAAAAAATTCTTCTTTATGTATAAGAGACAAGAAAGAGAATTAAGTAAAATTAAAAAAAAAATAAGATTGTTCCAAAGCTATTGAGAAACAGTAGCTGTTTCGATAAAAAAAATGTTTTATTTTTTCTGTAATAAGCAAATTTTGCACTATACATGCACTATAAAGGCTCTCTTAGGCCTAATCAATATTTAATTAAAATTCATGAATTTTTTAACATTATATTATTATATTACAGCAGAGATAACGCTAATGCACAAAAATTCAGAATAAAGAAGTGGTTTAAATCGATGTTTTTTAAAAAATCCTTTTTTAAGTATAAGAAAAAAATAAAGAGAATTCATGTAAATAAAAAATAGATTGTTGTGAAGCGATTAGTAAAAATAGCTGTTCAGTGAACGTCTTTTCTTCAATTCTATAATAAGAAAATTTTGAGATATACATGCACAATTGGGTACATGTATATCTTAAAATTTGCATGATAAATAATGCATAATAATAATTAAATATTTAATTGAAGTTTATCAAGTTTTTTCAACATAACATTATTATGTAACAGTAGAGATTGAACTAATGTTTAAAATTTCAGAATAAAGAAGTGGTTTAAATCGATTTTTTTTAAAAATTAGTTCTGTTTTAGAAATACGAAAGACAATTAAATATAAATAAGAACAAACGATTGTTCCAAAGCAATTAAGCAACGATAGCTGTTCCAATAAAAGTTCTTTTTTTTATATTTTTAATGTAATATCGAAATTTTTCAATATTAGGAGCAATGGGGGTCATGGTTAATTTCTATTCCAAGGAAGGATTGTGAACCGAAAACTTTTCAAAATCCTTGGCAAACTAAAGCTAGCCCGAGCAGCTGTACGTCGCATTGGTAACTACAGTCTCCCTCTTTTTTCCAATTCTTTTTTATGAGGGCGAGCGAAGCAATCCCCGGCCTCTTGAACCGTGGCAAAGTAAGTATCATTAATGGGGTCCAACAACGATGATGAAGTGGCAGTAACGGTCCACGGATATCGCTCTTTTATGGGTGCAACGCCAGGTGGCGTGGATGGCCCTCTGCAGGTCCAGTGACAGATGACCACTCCATACCTCCATTCATTCCCACATTAACGCCACTCTGCGGACACGCCACCAGGCTCTTATTATCTTTCACCAGACGGGAGAAAAAATCGAATGGCCCTCAGAAAGGTGTGGAGAATTATGAAAAGTACCACCATCAGAATCGTGATGAAGAGAAGATGAGTTATTTCGAAGGTTTTAAATCTGTTTTATGCGTGGTTTGGCTGGTTTGATTTGTGAGGAAGTTGGTGGGTGGCTTGATTTGTGAGGAACCCGGTGGCTGGCTTGATTTGTGAGGAACCCGGTGGCTGGCTTATGTTGAGTT
Source organism: Argiope argentata (assembly GCA_026289955.1). Lineage (NCBI taxonomy): Eukaryota > Metazoa > Arthropoda > Arachnida > Araneae > Araneidae > Argiope > Argiope argentata. The sequence continues at coordinate 3,464,145 of JAOUZG010023435.1, read as the reverse complement.
ATAGAAATGGGATCGAATTTTGTCTTTTATCGGCTGGGGCTTTCGGTTGTTTCCTCTTCTTGTCAGTCCTCAATCTCATGACCATTATTTAAACAAGAATTTAATTTAATATTTAGGTGGTTTTTAAAGAGATCAATGGTGTGTTTAAACAGACCGTTAACCTTTTTTTTATGCTGACTCAATAGTTCAAGCGTTTTAATTAAAATAGAGAAAGTTCCCTTTTTTTATCTGTTTAGAATAATAGTTGTTTCAGAATAGTAGATGATTCAGTAAATAATCTTCAAAAAGGCATTCCATTTTGCCTTTTGACAATATTTCGCTGTTATTAAGACATGTATTCTTTACTCTTTATTAGTACTAATCTCAATTGGATTTTAGTCTTAGTTTTCAAATAATTTAACTGAATAATTAAAAGAAGAGAACATTTCTTTTCAAAGAAATTAGAGAAATAAATCAATTGTCCTTTATAAATCTTAGTTTCTTTGCTTAAAATTCTTTAGATCCAAAATAGATATTTCCTCTAAATTCAAAGATTTAGCTTAATAGCATCAGTGATTAAAACATGTATTCTTTATACTTTAACCGTAGCAATCACAGTTGGATTTTAGTCTTATTTCGCAAACATTTTAACTGAATAATTTTTTAAAAAAAGAGGGAAATGTCTATTCGAACAAATTAGAGGAATGAAACAATTGTCTTTTATAATTCTTAGTTTCTCTGATTAAAAATCTTTAGATCACAAATAACTCTAAATTTAAAGAGTCGACGTTTAAGCAGCAATTACTAAGACATGTATTCTTCACTCTTTATCAGTAACAATCACAATTTGATTTTAGTATTAGTTTTTAAACAATTTACTTCAATAATTTTAAAAAATAGAAAATTTCTCTTCGAAGAAGTTATAGAAATAAATCAATTGCTTTTTATAATTCTTAGTCTCTTTGCTTAAATTTTTTTAGATCTCAAATAAATATTCACTTTAAATTTACTCAGCTTTAAAGCAGTAGTTATTAAGACATGTATTCTTTACTCTTTTATCAGTAACAATCACAGTTGGATTTTAATCTTAGTTTTCAAACATTTTAACTGAATAATTTAAAAAAGGGGAAATTTCTATTCGCAGAAATTAGAGAAATAAATCGATTGTCCTGCATAATTCTTAGTTTCTTTGCTTAAAATTCTTTAGATATGAAATAAATATAATTTTAGTTAAAAAATTCATCAAGAAATCTATATTCTTCAATTCTTATCTAATCAGATGTAACCCTGTGTTCCCCAGAAAATATTATGAAAAGTTTCTACCAATAGAACTTACGGTTGTGAATTCTTGCTCCTAGTAACGCATAAAAAAACTTTGTAAGAAAAGCAGTTATCTTCTTTATTCTATGGAAAAGAACATAAATGCTTTGTATAGCCATTTGGTTATAAGTTTTTATTTCCATTTAGAAACTTCACTTCTCTGTTCCAAAGGGCAATAATGAATAATTGGAAATCCTTTTGAAATTCTTTTTGATAAATATTTGCGAAAAAGATGGATATGTGGCAATCGCATTCACAGAATAAAGTTTCATCAAGAGGCTTAAGAATATACCAAGATGGCTGTTGTATGAATAGTTCTAACATTAAAAATGCAATTAAAATATTTTCACTTAATATTGTAAAGAATATATTGGTAAAAAGGACTGTTATTTTTATTGCAGAATTGTTTTAATGTGAATTGTGTCATTGAGATATCGGTGAATTAATATTGTAGTCCTTTAGGACATTTATTTATTTTTTTAATTTCACACAAAAAATAATAAAATGTTTACAATTTTTTTTTTTAATTTTTTTTTAAATATAATATACTTAAATATAATATACTTTATAAAAATAATATACTTTTTAAAAACATGTATATTATTTTTATAAAAAAAGCAAAAAGTCAAACATTGTATAGTTAAAATTAAATTATACGTTTGTTATTCTTAAATAATGATTTACTTATTATAATGTGAACTGTGTCATTGAGATATCTTTGAATTAATTATGTTGTCATTTGGGATTTTTAATTTTTTTTTAATTTCACAAAAAAAAAATGTTTACAAAAATATGTTTTTAATTTTATGCTCATATTAAAAACATGTATATTTTCTTAATAAAAAAAGCAAAAAGTCATGCATTGTAGGGTTAAATTCGAATTATACGTTTGTTATTCTTAAATAACGATTTACTTATTATAATGTGGATTGTGTCATTGAGATATCTTTGAATTAATTATGTAGTCATTTGGGACTTTTGATTTTTTTTAATTTCACAAAAAATAATGAAATATTAACGAAAATGTTTTTTTTTAGTTTTATGCACTTATTAAAAACACGTATAACTTTTTTTATAAAAAAAGGCACACATTGTAGGGTTAAATTCGAATTATACGTTTGTTATTCCTCAATAATGGTTTACTTATTATTACTCAGAACATTTAAGAGGCCGGCGTTCTGGTATCGGGGTAGCACGTCTTCCCCGTGATCTGGATGTTCCGGGTTCGAGTCCCGGCTAGGGGATGGTTGTTCTTCTGTGTTCTATCTGTAAGGTACGTTAATTCATACCCGTGTAAAAAGAGTGCTGTGCAAGCGAATATGATGAGTGGATATTAAATTCCTTCTCTTGGCCCTAGGTGGCGCTACTACAAAACAAGAGACCCTGATTAGGCTTAAGTTGCTGATGTCCTCACCGATCTTGTCCATGGCAAGTACCATAAAAATCAACAACACATCTAAAAAGAATTAATTAAGCAATACTTAGTAGCACTGAATGAGACTTTTATTTCTTAATACTAATGCATATTACAATATGTATTTAATAGAAATACCAGCCATTTGCTAACTCCTGTCACAATTTTCTTCTATGTTTACAAAAGGTTAATTTGATTCATACGGTCGATTAAAAGTCATTACGTAAAATTCATTTCAGGAATATTTAAATAATTTTTTGCCTTATTAAAGAAGCTTTTTATAACCTTTTTATTTATTCAATAAAGGAAGGAATTGCTCATTTTTTAATAAAATATTTGTTTATAACTTAAGAATGGTTTTTTTTTAATTTTCGCTTATGCGTAGTATAGAAAAAGTATAGTAACCGCCAAAAAGTATGAACTCAAAATTTTTACGAATCCTCATTCCCTGAGTTCAAAAAATGTATTTTTTGAAAAATTCGTCTGAATATAAGTTAACAGGATACTTACAAAACGAAGAGAGCTAGCTACATGAAATTCGGTACACAAATTTAGCATTTTTAGTTTATGGACCTGTCATAAATTAGAACAAAACCATCAAAAGCTTGACGGTTTGTCGGATTGTATTTTCAGAAAAACGTGATAGTTAAAAATTCAATGACTTAAATGTATCAAATTAGGTGTGTGATTTTATAACTACAATTTTATGTCAAATCCGTTTTCAAACAAGTGAGAAAAATGTGTTTAAAGTATAAATTCAATTTTTAGATGCTATCAAGCGCCAGGACAGGGATTAATCGCCAAAGATGGCTGGACGGATTCAGTAAAAATGCTAATTTAAATGCCAAAAATTATTATTTCCTAACTATTGCAAGCCTATTTCATGCAAAGCATTTCCTGACATGACAAGTTTTGGGGTGATTATTCCCGCTGGTTACGAAAATATTGTGGCTGATCAACTCGCCAAAATAGCGACCCATCATATTAAAAATGCAGTGAACTATAGGTTGGCAACCCTAAACTCTGTCAAGAGTTAGAAATTTCTCTTTTGCGGGGAGACCTCCTTCGTCCGCTCAGCTAGAAGAACGTCTGTAGTGAAAAAATTTTGTCAGAAAAGACACATTTCATAAGGTTTTCACAATTAGGAGAGGCCATTAAGTATATGATATTTTATACTTTCAATATAATACATTATGCCCATTTGGGAAGTAAAATTTATTTCTGCCACACTTTCAATGATATGATACCCCAAATTCATTAGGAGTAAAATAAAATTTACGTTTCCCTCTAAAAAGTAATCAATCACAGACAAAGATATTCGTTATACAGAAGAATTGAAATTCATTTTAACTTTCTGGAGTATAGCAAATATTAACCCCTTTCAGGACCTGAATAAAGCGATTCTCCCTTCACAACTCACTAATATCATATATATATATATATATATATATATATATATATATATATATATATACTGAAATATAAAAGGCTCGTCTTACATATGATACTGTGAGTTGTGAAGAGAGAATATTTCAATCAAAAATATTTGATCACAATGCTGAACGGGTTAGCAACCACCTCGTTATTTATATACAGAAAAGTCTAATAGTTTAAATATTCATGAAATCAAAGTAAAACAAAGGATAATAATAAAGAGGTAAAAACATAATAAATATATATATATATATAATAAATAACAAACAATAACAATAACAACAATAAAGCAAAAACATAATAAAATCTACTATCGGCAATTTTAAGTTATCATGTGAGAACATTATTATTTATTAAGCCATTATTTGTTTAAGTAATTTGGCATTAACCAATTTAAACCAGTTTGAAACAATCACCAGACTTCTATATTATTCTCTATCCCTCTCACTTTATATATATATATATATAAAATTTAAACTTTTATTTTCAATTTTTCTACCTAGCAAACAACCTTTTAGACCAAGAAAATTTTGAGAGGAAATAACAGTTATAATGTCATAGTTTTTCATCAAACTTTTATAAACGCATCTGTTGTGAAGAAACATACTTAATAATAATTCAATACTCATAAAACAAGTGAAATAAAATTTCAACTGATATTTTACGGCTGCCAATAATATTAATTTTTTGTCCTTAAATTTCGATGACAACAAAACCTCCTAACAAAAACAACAACACCTTCTCACATGATAAAATATTTCGATAAAAATTACTTATATTTAGTAAAATCTTTCCGTTCATATGATTTAAAAATACAGAATGGAAAGCATTGGATAAGGCATAATTATTTAAATCTAATCGTGTCGAAGAATGATGATCAGAGCTCTAATTTATAATCAGCAAAGACCTGATGCTTATAATCCACAACTTAATTTGAACTCGTAAAATCCGAACTCAATCGCCCGCACTGGCCGGACGGAGGGTTTAAAACGCTTTCACACCGATGAAGGCATCGCGTGACCCGGAAAATTTACCTCCTCTTCATCACACGAAACGCCGTGAAAAGGGTCGGTCGGAGGGTTGGGCCCGAACGCTTCCATGAATCGATGCTCCTCTCTCTTGTTATTCTCCAATTTGTGAAAAATACAGCACGAGTAGCTATCTCCGACTTTCCAAGACGCTCCGCGGAAAAAGCGCATGAAAGGGGGCTGCTCAGAAAGAGATAGGGAGAAAGAAAGAACAGACGTACCCCGGTAAACGGGAGCAGGGGGAGGGGGTAAAAGAATAGAAAAAAAATAAAGCCGCAAAAGAAGAATTTGAATGATTACCGGTGCTGTAGCAAGAAGTCGGGAAGAGAAAAACTCCGGCCGATTGATTTATGCAACGCCCGAACTGGAGAAAACGTCCGAAAAAATGCTTTATATACTTCTTTTTTTTCTTTTCTATTATTACTATTTGTTTATATATGTATTTTTTTTTCTTTTTTGCGCGCGTGTGTGCTCTTTTGTTTATTTTTCCCCCCACCAGTTCTGATTTATGTAAGGAAGCGGAAACAAAACTGGCTGTTGAACGCATTCATTTTTTTTTTTTTTTTTTTTTTTCATTTCTCGGAACGTTTGTTGGAGGTCCTTATCGGACATGAAACAGACTCCGCAAAAATCAAACGCCCACTTTTCGAGAGGATAACAAACAAGAAAAAAAAACAATAAAAAATAAAAATAATAATAGCAGGTGGTAGGGGGGAGGGCACGCCCCGCAGCGAACGGCGACATCGACATCTGCTCCCGCTTTTACAATCCTTTCGAATCATTGGACGCGCGCGGTCCCACTTTTTATACATCCGGGTCCTTTTTTCCCTCGTTTTTGGTATGCTTGCTTTCTTTTATTTGAAAAATTGAGGTTCACAGTGACATCGTTTGGCGTGTGTAATTTCTAACACTTTGGCTTTGTGCTGTTTCCGCGCGCGAGAATTTGTTTTTGATCTCCTGAAACAGACAAAAAAAATCTGAACATACAAAAAAAAAAAAATCTTGTGCTTTTGTAGTGAGTGTCAGGAAAAAAGAAAGCAAAGCTATACTTCACTTTCCTAAACTTCTTTCTTTTTTTTTTTTTTCCTTATATGGATATTTTACTCCTTAACAAAAAAAGGACATTTTGTAACACATTTTTCAGTGAATTCTCCGATTATGCAGCGTTTGACGGGGATTATTCATGAGCGAATATTATTACCATATATTTTCTAGGCTCAAAACCAGGGCAGTCATATGCGCTGTTGAATCATCCTTTAATATTTTACAGACCGTCAGCGTAATAAATATTGAAATACATTTTATTTCACGGAGAGTTATATGGAAAAATGAATAAAGTACATTGGATGACGTTTGTTATTATATTACGCGAACAATCTGAATCTCAGTTCATATGTACGAAAATGAATTTTATCTCTGACAGGTATGCAAAATCCCATTACAAGTTTTTAAAAATTATTGTTAGTTCGGTATAGCCTGGCTAATAGAGCGTTGGACTCGTACTCCTTAGGTTACGGGTTCGAAACTCATCGGCCAAAAGATTCCCCGAGTGTGTGGCGGCTGGTGCTCGTTAAATCTGTTCGTGGTCACAAAGTCCTCCATATCGAGAGTAACCGAATTTTGCAGTATAAAAGCGAAAATCTTGATTGAATTTAAAAATCAGAATTCGAAGTAGAATAATCCTCACAACTATAACTCAACTCCTTTTACATATTATTAGTAACACCCATTTGCGGCGTATTGAGTATGGGGGACCTATTTATTGAAATAAAAAATGAGCTATAAATTTCAAAATTTACTATCAGCATATTCTTCCAATTCCGGTGCATATATTTTCCCACGGATTAGGATGTTATCTTAATCGCAATGATTCTCAGGTTTCGTGAAAGTGCACCAATGATGGAATAGAAGAAAATAAAGTGAATAACAGGCCGAGATAGCCTTGTTAGTAGACCGTTGGACTTGTATATCTTAGGGTGTGAGTTAGAACCTCGCCGGTCGAAGATTCCCCGAGTGTGTGGTGGCTGGTGCTCGTTAAATCTGTCGTGGTCACAAAGTCCTCCATTCGAGAGTAATACCACTGAGGGTACTGGGACAGAGGTGATCATTCTCTGTTCCAGATCTAAATTACGATCTGTGGATGGATAAATGAATGAAAAGGCGTGAATGAAATCCACCCCCATAAAAAGGGTTGTAACCTGTGTGTGTGTGTAGCTAAGTCGTATTCTTGACCCTAGTTGGCACTACTGAAAAATGTGAGACGCTCAATCGGTTTAACTCGCTGACAGTCAGCAGGCTTGAAAAGGTGCCATAAACAGCAATAAAATGAATAGCAAAAAAATCCATGTAGCCATTTTTACAAGTTTATCTGAATGATGATTTTTTAAAAAAAGTATGACTACAAAACAGAGTTATTCCAAGAAAAACATCAAATAAACGTGTCTTGGTCGCAAAGTCCTCCAATTGAAGAGTAATATCACTGGGGGTACTGGGTCAGAGGTGATCGTTCTCTGTTCCAGATCTAAATTACAATCTGAGATGACCGAATAAATATGCATGAATGATTTTCGCGCCCTAAAAAGGGTTGTGACGTATTAAGGGTTGTAGCTAAGTCTTACTATTGGCCCTAGATGGCACTACTTGTAAAACAAGAGACGCTCCTGTCGGCTTAAATCTGTTGCTGTATCAGCAGGGGGCTTGTCCATGGAAAGTGCCATAAGTAACAATAACAACAAAAGTTATTGAGCCTTAAAATTATTTAAAATTATTTTTGATTATTGAACTTCAAAATGATAACAAAGATTACTCTTTGAAAAATAAGTAGCTTGGCAAGAAAAAAAATCCCCATTGCTAAACGCAGAGACAAGCAAACATTTTTTATTCAAAAGAAATGTATGTTATGACTCCACCAAAAAATGTAACACATATTAGAATTGCTATACTATGTTCCCAATGAAAATAGCAGCCTGTTAATATCAACTTAATTTACGATTATTAGCCAGATCATGCTTCATAATACTTTCTATCCATTAATTTAAAACTTATTTATTTCTACAATATATATATAATTTGTAATATTAATTATGTATGTAATTCACCTCTAAAATTAATGAATGTTTTATTTTCTCAATTTATTTTTATTTACACAATTAAAAAATGCAACTTTCCAATACCAATTTTTTTTTGTTTCCAGAATGTAAAAAAATATCTTAATGCACTTGAACTCACTTGGCGATCAAAATAATCTTGATATGAAAGGTTAATTAAAATTTTATCAGTAAATCTTAACAATTCTTGGAGGTTAGAATGACTGAACAATTTGTCAAATTCTCAAAAACGGAAATCAATTCAAAACTTCAAACCTTCCAAAATAATATTTCATTCTAAAAAAGCACAATTTTTTATTATATGTTTAAGAAAATGTCTAGTATTTTTCCTTTACGAATAAATCAGCTGTAACATCAAAAATATTATCAAATTACCGCTTTGCAATAATACTGACAAAAATCAGAAATAATTTCTTTACAATATTTAACAGTGATATCTATATGCAAAACAATGAAACTTAAAGACGCAGAATAAATAAAATTGATATTTCTTCTTTTAATTCCTTTAAAATAAAATGAAAAATGTAAATGTATCATACTTAAATAAACTTTTTCTATCATTTTATTACCGTATGTTAGATCTTTTGTAAAAAATTTTATCGTACCACAAAATTGGGATTTTTTTTTTCAAAATTCCTAAAATAGGTGTATCTTGCAAAACATGCTTTGTGAAAATCCGATAAGCAATTCTTCATGACAAATGCGAGTGGCATAGGCTATAAAGCTCTATATCATGCACAGGTAGTCGTTATATCTACATACCGAAAAGTCGGTTATCCTTTGCTGTGTATGTAAAGCTGCATCCAAAAAATCGAATCTCCGGCCTAAATAACAACAATGAACTGTTTGCTCAACAGAGTTTCAAGTATTTGACATCGTACAGAATGCACAAAAGCTATTTTGAAAAAGTTCTTTTTGGTATATCAAAGAAAACGCCATTAACTCTTGAAATGCGCAGTTTTATTTTATTTACTAACAATAAAATAAAATTTTACCAATGTTTTTGAACAATTATAATTGAAATTATTTTTACCTTGTCAAATAAATACTTTTATTGCATTTTAATTATTTATTTCCTATTTCGAATTTTCTTGTTAAATTTATCTATGGATACGCTTTTCCAATTAAAATGGTCACTTTGAATCCTGTTTGTGAATATCGTTTCTGAATTTTAAAAGAGAAGTTTATTCTGTTGATGTGACCAAAATATATAATAGAAATTTGTGTGCTTCTTATACACGTTCTCATATTCTCCCTTTATAACCGTTCACCTTTGTAATCTAAATTGGTACGTCTTGTTATTATAATATCATAACGGTCAAAATCATTTTTTTTGTCTATGACCCCTTTTCATGGAAGTAATTCCTGTGAGATCCACACGTAAATTTGAGCTTTTGTTATTTAGGCTTAAGTTTGGAATTCTTTCCCACCGTGGTAATTTGAAACTGATCTTTTCGATACCTGCATCAAGAAAGGTGAAGTTCCAATCATTGTTTTGATTGGATGAAGAAAGTTTTGTTTCTTGGTAACCTTCTGACCTCTTGTCTTAACCGGACTTTACTCTTCATTGACCAATGAGTTATTTCAAAATGTCTTAACCGGCGTCCAGCCACAGGAGTAGCATGTTTTCCGAGTTATCAGGACGTTCTGGGTTCCAGTTCCGGTTCAAGTATGGCTGTTCTTCATTTGTTATATCTGTGAGATATGTGAATGTAGTACTTACTTATTATACCGCTGACGCCAACGGTTTAGTAACTCATTGGCGACGGATCAAAATTTGGCGATAAACCGTCGACGCCAACGAAACTAAAAAATGGTTGACGACTGTTAAGGTTGGACCATTTTTTAAATAATTGTGGTGTTTTGTCATTGTTGGTGGTTTCACAACTCATTGAAGACGCTTTCAAATTTGATGATAAAAAATGCTGGTCTAATACATAAGTACCGGGATTGAGCCCACCTTGTAAATGGGGCTGTGCAAGCGAATGTGATGCGTGAGTAGCTAAGATGTACTCTTAGTCCTAGTTGGCGCTGCTAGAAATCAAGATCCCCATTGGCTTAAAATCGCTGATTGCGTCATCGAGCTTGCCCATGGCAAATGCCATTAGAAGCAAAATCACCAGAATGCCTTCAAAAGTAATTCTTTAGCACAAAAATCACGGTTGGATTCTAATTATGCGAAGAATGACTGATTTATTAAAATTTATAATTGCATAAAATTTGATATTTTTTTCAACCTATTGAGAATAAAAAAAAGTACTTCTTTTTCAATCCCTACTGGTCACTCACATTCTCCCTATATATATATAT
>JAOUZG010023435.1:3431419-3446208 GCA_026289955.1 Argiope argentata | reverse complement strand
CATCAATTGGTTCAAAATTTGGCAGAAACTTAAAATAATGGTGATATGACTATGAGCCAAACTTCATTTATCTGAGTAGCTGGGCTTGTTTGAGACCAGACTGTCTATCTGTCTATATATATATTTGCGAGTTCATCTTCTCGCATATATATATATAGACAGATAGACAGTCTGGTATTTGATTGACTGAGTTGAAATTTGATACAAATAGAAAATTATAATGTAAAATCCATAGGTTTGGTTTTATCCATTTAGTTATTTTAATTTTTCAGTTTGTCTGTTTGTATTTACTTAGATAAAATAAATTTTTTTTGTTTACGGATTTCATAAATATTTGACAGCATCTGCAGTTTTTGTCAAAAAAGCGACTAATTAAACTTCAAGAATGTAGCTTGTTAATTTTTCTGCTGTTGTTTATTTGTTTTTTATGACTAACAAACAAATAAACAACGATAAAAAAACTCAGACGATTTCTTCGAACACGAACAATTTTATGATTTCACAAAACCATGAGATCGTATTTATTGATTATTAACAATATTTATCTTTTATATATATATATATATATTTCCTGTTTGAGAAAGTTAAAAAAATATAATAAATCTCGTATCAGTACTTTTAATTAATTAATTTTAAAAAATCATTAAATTAGTATATCAGGTTTATTTCATTAATTCCAGTGTATCATAAGTCATTTCGTAGAATCCTTTAGAACATATTAAAATATTTTAAACTAAACAGTCCATATTTTATCATTCTGGTCGTACGCAGGCACTTGACGTTTCTCAAATTTTTATGCCTTTCTCAACAGCCTGTAAGAGTGGGAAGTGTTTTCTTAAAGAAGGGTAAAACTCCCTTCAGACTTCAAGGATTTACGTGTCCAACGTACAAATCTTTCGGAAAATGCTGGAACCAAATAAACGCGTAAAGTGTGAATAAAAACAAAATATGTGTTTTTTTGTGCGAGGTTAAAAATTCTTCTCCAACGCTCATTTAAGGTTAAATTTGTATTCAAAGATTATTATATTCATAAATATATTTAATTTAACGAAAATAGTAGAAGGAGAAAAAGATATACTAAAGATAACTTGAGTTACTCTTTTATTATTAATTTAAAGTGTATAAAATATCCGAAAAACGTATAAAATGCATGATAGCAAAATTTTGAATTATAATGTTGTTGTGTTCATTTCATTTTGAATCGTAATGAAGACTATAGCATTTATATCTACTAACATTATAGAAAAAACTTGTTTGTCTCTTTGTAATTTATTTTGAGAAAAAAATATCTAAAAGCTGATCTTTTGATATCCAGACACGATTGTCGTTAATGTCACTGAGAAAACACTGTCAAATTAATTAAAAAGCTAAGATGATTTGCATTAAATTTTATGTCTGACTTTATGTCTAATAAACGAAACCTATTTTGGTTGCTATAGAAACATATATTAAAATCGTTTGCTGTAATCAAAAAAGATTTCATTCATTCATAAGTGATTGACATTCACATTAAGGCTTTAAATCTTTATAATGGATGCTATAAAAAAATTCGTTAGAATAAAAATCTTTATTTTTTTTCATTTTTTATAAAATGATATTTTCGATTACTTTTTCCCGCATAATTAAGCAAAAATGTTTTTAATCTCCTAAGCATTGAACATCTATTTCTTTCCACGTTTATCAAAGTTCTTTTTTTTTTTTTTTGCAGTTTTCGAACGATAGCGTCGTCGAGACACCTGTGTAGCTGTAGAATTTCATAAGCTAAAAACAAGATAGGGACAAATCCTCCCGTTTAATGATCCGTAGAATCCATTCCGATGACGAATGAGTTGGAAAAGACATTTGCTTGACTCCGAAAGAAAAGATATCGCTCACAGAAAAATAACTTACTAAATTTTGTGACAGCAGAAGTGTCATTCTCCCCGAAAAGAATCAATAGTCGCGAAACTGTCACGACTGGAAATTAATGCCGGCACCAAAGGAAATTGATCGGTGTTGAATAATGTACTTCTGTTGTAAACATCTGCTATTGGTTTCCATTTCAACTAAATTGAAAATTTTTTTTATTTAATTAAAATTAATTTTAATTAGTTATGATTAATTTATCTTAATAATACATTTTTTAAGGAGAGTATCGGAGAAAAATAACTTACTAAATTTTGTGACAGCAGAAGTGTCAGTCTCATCGAAAAGAATCAATAGTCGCGAAACTGTCACGACTGGAAATTAATGCCAGCACTAAAGGAAATTGATCAGGGCTGAATAATATACTTCTGTTGTAAACATCTGCTATTGGTTTCCATTTCAATTAAATTGAAAACATTTTTATTTAATTGAAATTAATCTAAATTAATTAGTATTTTAATTAGTTATAATTAATTTATCTTAAGAATACTTTTTTAAAAGCGAGTATCAGAGAAAAATAACTTACTAAATTTTGTGATAGTAGAAGTGTCAGTCTCCTCGAAAAGAATCAATAGTCGCGAAACTGTCACGACTGGAAATTAGTACCGGCACTAAAGGAAATTGATCGGGGTTGAATAATGTACTTCTGTTGTAAAGATCTTCTATTAATTTCCATTTCAACAAAATCGAAAATATTTGTATTTAATTAAAATTAATTTTAATTAATTGCAATTTTAAATGGCTAGAATTAATTTATATTGAGAATATTTTTTAAAGCAAGTATCAGAGAAAAATAACTTACTAAATTTTGTGACAGCAGAAGTGTCAGTCTCCTCGAAACATCAATAGTCGCGAACTGTCACGGCTGTTAAGTAATGCATCCATCAAAACAATCAGTTTAAGAATGCGAGCTAAATTCTCCAGCGAAAATTAATAATTTTTTTAAAAAATTTGCTTTTAAATATACGTTTTATCCACACTATTTTTGAGAGTGAGTTAACAATTGTGGCTTACTGGTTAGAATAAAGACTTTTGCCAAAAAATAAAATTGAAGAAGCTTTAAGCATTAGGTTCAATTTGGATTTCTCTCCTTAAAATCTCGTCACTTCTCCGACTTATCTTCTTCTTGGTTACTTCTCCTACCTCGCCTTAAGATTAAGCTACGGATTGAGAAAGAAATTTGAAAAGTCGAATGGAAAATTGTAAAGAAATTCGTTTTTTATTCTGCCATTTAATTACAATTAATAAATTCTTTCATATGTATATACATATTTATATTAATTGTAATTATTTGATAAAAAGTAACTAAAATATAATTTTTCTTTGTTGAACTAAGTGGGAATTGACTTATTTTTTTAATTCCTACAATTAGCTCACACTCTCCCTATATATATATATATAAAAATATATATTCCATTGTTAATAAAATACTGTTTATTCATCCAATCAAGTTCAAGTAATTTTTTAAAAATTTATAGTGGTTTGATTTTGATGTTAATACAATTTTTTAAAAATATTAATTCATTAAATTTTTATTAATTAATTAAAAACTAACTTTCTCTCCAAAAATCGTTATTTTCCCACCACCAAATAAGTAACGATTTTATTTTGCTTATTCTCAGCGTCAATGAGGTTAGGCTTAACATGTTTTCGGCCGATTATTTTAAAAGATTCTGGTTATTTTTATAATGTTTGATGCATTTAAAAATTATATATTGTTAATGAATCGATTTTTTCGGATTCATTATTGAAGTACTTTCGAATTAAAATAATGCAGAATATAGAAAATTAGAAATTTCTAATCTGTATTGCGTATCCCAACTTATATAGAAAAATCACGCATTTTGTGTTGTCATAATTGGCTTTGAATCATCAATCGGCGTTGAAAATTTATTAATAGTATAATTTTTTGAGCACTTATTTATAGTGAATGTAGTATTAGGCCGGGGATAGTCTGGTTGGTATGGTGTTGGATTTTTTTCCTTTGAACTGCGAGTTCGAACACCATGTATAGAAAAGAGATTGGAATTGTGATGAAATTCACTTTCTATTTTGCCGCTTAATACTGTAACTCTGTCATATTTCTATGCATATTTATATTAATTGTAATTATTTAACAAAGAGTAACTAAAATAAATTTTTTCTTTGTTAATCTAAGTAGGAATTGATTTTAATTTTTTTTCTTTATATAACTTGTTTCTTATGATATTGCTAGATTCCATTAGTTAATTTGGAAGAATGAAAAATGAAAAGATGTTATCAATTTATAAAAATATATAAAAAAGAATTACGTTCTAATATAAAAAATAGGATTGTTTAATAAATAAACAAAAAACTCCTACGTACAAGAATTATTTTTATTGTTAAAAATAGCAGTTTACGTTGCAAAAATATTATATCATTGGACATGCACAATTGTAACCATTTTCACCTGATCAAAAATCAGCCAGTTACTTTAAACTGATTATTATCTTTCAAATTCAAAATCTTCAGTAAATTTATAATAAAGTAATGCATGAAAAACTCGTACGATACATATAATAATCAATGTTACAAATTCCCAAATTGTTCATGTCAGAAAATAGTTAAAAATTATTATTATTTTCGATTTTTTTGTCGTCATAAATATATTTGTGAAATTCAAAATAACAATAATTTGATACTGGAAAATCAATTAATATGATCCCATGAAAATACGCTTTTGCGTTAATAAAAAAAACAGGAAATTTAATAAAAGATATTTTTCTCCTATTCTTAAATAGTATTTAATACATTCAAGATCATTAAAACCGCATTCGTCAAAAATGTAATTAACTTTTACTTTCCTTTTTTTATTTTCAAAAAAAGGAATTCAATGTTTTTCAGTGCTCTTTATTTTAAATTAAAATGGCGTTTATATTTCTTTTAAGTTTCATATAATACATATCCAGAAAAATAATTAGAAATTCAAGATTACCGATTCTGGCGAAATTGAATGTAATAAATACATTTATTTTTCTGAAAGCGATGAAAATAAGCAGAAAAAAATAATTAGAACTTCGTAAAATAAAATAAATTGAATTCACTCATTTTTTTCATTTATCTATTGCATTTAATATAATTTAATTTTGATGTATAATTGGAAATAGAAAAACTAATAATAAAATTAAAATTTAGTGAACAATAGCAAATCGTTTTATTCAGGGGTTTAGTTTTTGAAATGTTGTATCGTCAATTTTTAAACTTAAGCTAATTGAAAAAATTAATAATATATTGATAATGCTTACTTGTTATTATTTTTAATTATGCATTCATTTTGTTTATCTACTTTTATTTAACGGATTTTATTATTCTATGTGGGTACAATTTGGGTGTTTAATCTATTATTGAACTATTGTTACTTTAATTTTTGGTCATACCATTTTATCAAGCTGTAAATCAAATCAAGAATATTTGTTAGTCAATAATTGCATAATTACTTGTAGCTATTAAGTATAAAATTGTGCAACGATTATGCTACAGTCAATATGATTAATTGGTTATTATTAATAACATCTGTTAAAAGTGATTTATTTCATTCACCTGCTATTTCTTATCAGTTTCGATTATTATTTATGTTAACTGTTATTGCCTCTAAAGATGTGTGTATCAATTAATAAAAAATTAAGCAGAATTCAAACCAACTTAATAATTACAAACGAAATTATTAATTAGAATTATCAAAACTTGATATTTGTTTCTTAATTTCTATAGGTGCTTGACTTTTAGCGTTATTTATATTTTAGTTTTATTTCTATCATTTATGTGTTAAAGTCCCTTTTTCACGATTATACAAAGTACATATTGATGAATAAAATATCAGAAAATTGAACTTTTTTAAAAAAATAAAAGTTGGCATATATTGAGTCAATATTAAAATGCGTTTTTTTTAGTTTCTTGAATTCAAAATATACAACATGAAAATATTCCCATTTAAAATATTGCAAAAATTCTGAAATTTTTATGAGTTTCATGTTTCAGAATTCTACAAGCATGTTTTTGGTTTCATGTCTGCATGTTGATTGGTTCCTTTATCAGTGACAAAAGCAACTCAAATAAATTTTCAGCTAGGGGGAGGAAAATTTGTGCGCAGTCTTTACTTCAATTTGTAATTTCTACCAAATTTTAAGTGAAATCTATGCGGATGCAATCAATATATCCAGTTTCCCCAATATAAATTAACAAGATAAGTACGAAACGAAAATAATTAAATGTATAAAATTTAGTTTACATATTTAACATAACATTTTTTTTCAAACAGTTCATCTTAAAAGACTATATGGGGACTTTTTCATAAACCAAATCATAACTGGGGTCTTTAATGCTCACCAAGCTAGGTTATTTGGTTAATCTGATAAGTGCAGATATGGCAAATCTTCTGGAACCATTCAACATATTATACAGGAATGTGAATTATGTGAAAATACCCGTTCAACATGGCAATTATGCTGTAGAAATTTGGATATCAAATTGCTATTAAAACTCCCTCTCTTTGGGGCAAATACTTACAAAATTATCAATAATCTTATGCAGTTGGAATCCGTGGAGCACGATTGAACTTACTCTTGGCTTTGGCATAGTTATCTTGCGTCTGTATTATGTATGGCAACTATATTTTGTATATATGTTATTTGCTTTTGGGTTACCAAGAGCTTACTTTGTGTATAGTTGTTGTATACCTTTTTCTTTTTAATAGCATTTTCTTAATTAACGTTGTTTACAATTTTATGTTCCTTTAATAACTTTTGAAATATTTGATAATTATTATGCTTGGAGACACAGTGCCAATTTTTGAGAAAAATTCGTTTTATTTTCCGATCTGGTCCTTTGAATTAAATGTTATGATAATTAAGTTGATTGACCTACGCTTCCGTGCTGGGTGGTGGTGGTGGTGGGGTTCTTCGCGGCGGCTCATCTTTGTATCCGAATGGCTTCGGCCGGGACGGAGAATACCTAGGCCGATGCCATACATATTTAACATCTAAAATGTATCTATACCCATTAAATTTGGAATACGCCGGCAAGGAGTTGACTTTCTATTTATCTATAGTTTTACAAGAATGTAAATGCCCTTATACGAAAACGTAGCATTTCAAATTCACTTCAAAATTTGATTCCAATTGCTTAGCATTCAAATACAAATTCAATTTTCGAGTATTATTAATTATATGCCAGAGATTAATTGCCAACGAGATTACTATAAATATTTATTAAAGATGCTAATTCATGCCAAAAATCAATATTTTGTTAGCATTGTACAATAAAGTAATACAAGAGAATCATGGCATCTCTTATATCTAAAATTTTATGCAGTTTTGAGAAGAACAACATGTTTATCAGAATGTATTCAAAAACGTTTTATAAAGGACATCCACTGACTCAATTTATGTCATGCCACTTATCAGAAGAATTTTGAGTGATCCAATTGTGGTTTTAAATGTCTGTTTTCGAGTTTTAATAACCGCATGTCCGAGATTAACCGCCAACCAGGTCATTATAGATGTTTAGTAAAAATGCCAATTCTCCCCAAAAATCAATATTTCGTAACTATTGTTCGGTAAAGCTATGCAAGGCAATCATGGCATTAACTTATATTTAAAATGCTATGCAAGGTTAGGAGGGCAACGTGCTTATCAGAATTTGTGCAAAAAAGTTTTGGAAAGTCTGGACATGTACTGGCTCAATATATGAGCATACATGTTATATACGCGCTGACTCAATATATGTTGAGCAGGGAAATTAAACAATGATTGCTGTCCGTTTAAAGTATTGTTACGATTTTAGCGTAGCTGGTTCGGATTGAATGGACTTTATTTGAGGACAGCACAAACAACTTTATTTACAGCTATTTGCAGGATAATTGATAGAGTAACAATTTCAGATAAACACAATCCAGCAGTCGTAGTCATTTACAGCGTAAATGCAAGCCTTACGCACAATAAAAACAGATTGCAAAACAGCTATCGCAAAGCACAGCAACAGTAAATCGAAGCGAGCTCAATAATACAACATTAACAGCTCACAAATTCTCTAGAGCAGCGAGACGCTTTTTATTTCAGAGCAAACTCTCAACTAACTCACTCACTAGTGGTTGGATTATTGGGGCTCCTAGCCCCGGCAGGGGCTTATCCCCAGTCATGATGAAATGCTTCCACGTTGCTTTCAGCTACATACGTGACCGTCTGCGAAGTGGACTGGAATCTGATTGAATCTAATTGGGTTAAAAGTTCTGCAGGCCCTTAAGTAGTAGTTGTTGAGGAGTAGGAGTTGGTTGAGTTGGCGAGAGTCAGGACATGTTTTGATTGGCTATTTAGGGGTGATGGGTGTGTAGTTATGCACCTTGCGAGAACTTAAGACTTAGAGCTGATTGAAATCATCAAAAATAAGAGTTTAAGTATGGAAAAAAGAAAAAGTTAAAAATTACAAAAGTTAAATTACAATATTGGAAATGAGGTGAGATTAGAGTAAAATATTTCTAGGTCTTCTGACTTTAATGTTTGGTGTATATCTGGGGATATTAAGGATGGCTTCATTATTGATTTTTTCCAAGTCTTCAAAAAATTTAGTTGTAAGTTTTTAAAGGAATTTTTTAAGTGGAGGATAGTCTAGTGGAAGGTACATGTTTTTACTTGGCATGTACCAATGCATTTTGCAGATATTTCTTAGAAATCTGGTTTGGAGTCTTTCGACATGAATTAGATTGGATTTAGGAGCATAACCCCACACAGGGCAAGCATACGCAATTACTGGACGCAAATAGGCAGTGTAAATAAGTATTCCTGGTCATTTTGGAGTCTCGAGAGATTAAGGGATATAATTTACGAGTAAGGTCTCGAAACTTGTTGGTTAGATAATTAAAGTGGGGCTTCCAAGTTAATTTACTGTCTAAAATGACTCCTAAATATTTACATTCCTTAGACCACGGGATGTTTTGATTTTTAATTTGAAGGGGGTGGAATTTTTTAGCTTTATATCTACTAAAATAAATGGCTTCAATTTTTGACGCATTAATTACAATTTTCCACTTGGAGAAAAAACTTACTCACTCACTACGGCTACTCTTCCTTATATAGCCAAAGAAGCGCGTGCACCGAATCTCGTGAAAATTCTCAAAACAACGCGCACAATCCAGCGGCTACTAAACTATTCCTTTCGCCAAACCAATCAAGCTGGCGTGCGGCTCCTCGCCAAACGTCGCCATCCAAGGAGAATTTTCGTGCCGTTCGCCCGCTTGTAACAGTATTTTAAGAATACGTAGCTATGTATTAGTCCTGTTGAAGACACAATTTTTCTCATCTAATTATATAAGCTTCCAGCATTATAGATGTCTTTTAATCAGTAATCCATTGTTCAATCCCTTCTATTAATGGATTTAATTTTCTCCAACTACTGGAATATATTATACTCAACATACATTAAAACATATCTTACTCTATGATAACATACCATAAGGAGTAACACATGCTGCTAAAGCATCTGAATTAAAAATGGTCAATCGAGACCAATCGTAAATTCTGGTAAATATGGCTCTTTTGAGATAACCAGGCAGAAAAGGCGTAGATTCAGAAATGAAAAAAGATATCCATCACTTATGTTCCACAGTGATACCTTTATATGTTTGATCAATAACTTAAAACAAGAAAAATCTGACCGATGAAATATTTTTAAAATGAGATCACAGCTTGAAAATGCAGCTAAAGATTAAGATATTTTTTTCACTCAGCGGGAGTTATCTTCCCAAAATTTTACCGCATACTCTCTAATTAATTTGTCATGTCATAGTACACCTTTCATGGGTATGCAATAGATAAGAAATAGCACCTTTGATGTAAATTTAACCTTTTTATTGATTCTATCATGTCAGTTTTGATGAGTTATTTGGTGATTAATTCCTGGAATGTGGTTAATATTATGCGGAAATCGAATTTGTAGTTTAGACACATATTTATCAACCGATTCAAACAAAAATTGCTTATATATTTCAATAGGAAATCAATTCACTGTTGGATTCTTCTCAGAATTTGACAGATATAATATTATAAATATTCAATACTCTTACTTAATCGTATTGATCTAGTTCTCTTCATTTTTTAAGTTATTACTTTAACTTATTTTCAAACAGTCGGACAGGCAAACTTCTAAAAATATTTTACACAGAATTCGATAAAAATAAGCGAATGTGATGTAAAAGACATGATACAAAATTTCAACTATCTAGCTTAAAGGACTTTAAATTACTTTTGCCATAGATAGACAGACATTTTCCAAAAATGTATTTTTCAAACTCAGTTAGGTCTTAAGGGAGAATATTTATCAACAACTCGAATACCATTTCCTTTGTGGGGCGATTTCTGTATTTTTGTTATATTTCGTATATGATAATGTAAAAAATTATTTCTATGTTCAGTTAAGGCAACCAGGGACCTTTCAATTGACTTTTTGCAATTTTTGACTTAGTAATTTGAAATTTTACAGGCATTAAGACTAACACTACAGAAGGTGACACACAAAATTTTAAAGCATTATATTGATTTATTTGTGAGTTAGATGGCTAATATAATATAATATTAGCGATAAATAATGTTACTGAAAAAGGTTCCAGGTTCTCCAAATTTGTTCGATAGTGCTCCATTTTTTATTATTACTTACTCTAACCCTTTTGAAACAAAAGTTGGGACTAATCTTGATATTTGAGTACGAAATATTAAAATTAACCATTGTGATAAGTCAAAACTACTGATTTCTTTAAAAAGTTTAAGTAGTTGGTTAATTTTGATATTTCGAACTCAAACCTCAAGATTAGCTCCAACTTTTGTTTCAAAAGGGTTAGCTTAAGTAATAATTAAAATCAGAGTACTTTTATACAAAATTGGAGCGAATGGAACATTTCTCATTACCGTTATTTATCGCTAATATTATGTTGTATTAACCCCTCAAACTCATAAATAAATTAATATAATGCTTTAAAATTTTGTGTGTCATCTTCTATAATGTTACGTTTAATGCCTGTAAAATGTCAAATTGCCAAGGTAAAAATTGCAAAAAGTCATTTTAAAGCTCCCTGGTCGCCTTAACGTTGGTATATCTGTTATTATCTCTATTACAACAAAGTTAAGCTGTATAAATTATAGAAATGATTCTCACTTCACCCGACTCAAAACGATGCAATTTCAACACAAGATAACTAATTGAGACACAGTAGATCTTTTATGTTGGTGGACAATTTTGAGTTTGAGAACATTTTATACTTATTAATTGATAGTTAATTAGTATGTAATGTAACTTACGAGGTCCAAAATTTTTTTAAAACGTGAGATTTTCAATCGTTATCCACTCATAAAGCCACCGCCAACGTACAGGCTTTCCAAGGAAGAATCTAATTTACAGCTCCATTTTACGAACTCTTTTCAATAACCGAAATCAATAAACCGGAACGGTCAATGCAAGAGCATTTTACCAAACATGTCAGATTTTCACTTCAGCAATATTTCCCGTCCGGAATAGGACTTCCATTAAAAGTCATCTAGGAAATACTAAATCGTTTTCATAGGACACAGACCCCCCCCCCCCCCCAAAAAAAAAGACCCATAGTTTAGTAAAATGTTCCATAATATCCTGCAGCAAGTGGGTGTCGTTAGTTTTCGTGTCGCGCTCGATTAGTGACGAAGACCCCGTCCTCGCGTGACCCGAGAGGGATGACCGCTAAGTGACCACTCGCCCGTCGACGCCGATGCATTAATAACGCGGCTGAAAGTCCCACCACCCTCCCGGCGCCCGCTGCAGTTACAGAAACAGAAAAAAAGTCAGTCATTTGTATCCTCGGGGAAGGGCCGCCTGTGGGGGAAACTAAAAGTTTTCCCTTTGATCAAGGATAGCCCACACAATCGGGTCCGGACATAGAAATTCATGCTTCTGAATAGGAAATAGAGATAATTCTACAAGAATGAATTTTGTACTATTTAATATGAAAGGCGATTTAGTAAGTTGTGGTGATTGCTATACATATAAGCTAGATAACATCCCTCGAACCGAAGTGCACTTTTGGCCCAACGGATATGTTACTGGACTACTAACCATTAGATTGGGAGTTCGGGCCTACAGCAATCAACACACACCTACTAGCGCCATTCGCAAACCACCTACAAAGTAAATAATCTATTTACAATAATATCAAAAACAAACTATAAAACACACTACTATATATTCGAAGGGCCGGGAGGGCCTGCTTGGTGGAGCGTTGGACTCGTACTCTTTAGGTTACGAGTTCGATGCACACCGGCCAAAAGATTAGCCGAGTGTGTGGCGATTAGCGCTCGTTAAATCTGTTCGTGGTCGCAGAGTCCTCCCTGTCGAGAGTAATACCACTGGGGGTACTAGGTCAGAGTTGATCGTTCTCTGTTCCAGGTCTAAATTACGATCTGTGGATGAATGAATGAAAAATGCATGAATGAAGTCCGCCCCCTAAAAAGGGTTGTGACGTGTGTGTATCTAAGTCGTATTCTTGACCCTAGATGCCGCTACTTGTAAAACAAGAGACGTATATATCCGGCTTAAAATCTGCTGATGTATCAGCGGGGCTTGTCCATGGCAAGTGCCATAAGTAACAACAACAACTATATATTCGAATAAATTCTAAAACAAAAAAGGCAGTCTCCAGTTCTAACCACTAATCTGATATCTCAGATTTTCTTTCTTATGAGATTTCATGACATTTATATATATCCTTGAGAGTCGTCTGTCCTGAATTACTCTATTTTTGGAGAAGTGTCAAAAACACAACTTCGGTTTATATTCATTGTGAGAAAAAATTATGCTGCCAATTTCGACCACTGTACAGGTTCTCCTTTTAATTTTAAATTTATTTTTATTAATTCTGATTGAAACGTATTAGCATCAAAATATTTCAACGATGACTACGTGTCTCTGTCTTCGAAATTTCTAGAGACACCATGAAAGATTTACATGAAAGCGTATCGGAATTTCAACAACTCGAACGATCTTGATACTTTTTTTTTCAAGAATTATTATATCGTTCAATTCCTTTAGTTATAGCGTTAATTATCAATGTCGGCGATCAAATTTCTGATAAATTTCATTTACGAATTTACAAAAATCTATAATTTAGATGCTAAAGCTGTACACTAAAATATATTCAACCTTCAAACATGATGTTGTTTTGGTTTAAAGATTTTTGAAACCTTAAAATCCAACAAATTGGCGATTTATCGCTTTTGAGGCATCAACTTTTCATCTTTTGGGTAGTTAGAAAATAATTCAAAACATTGGCGTCACATTTGGCGATTAACGTCAAAACTCATTAACAAATAGAAATTTAATTTGTTATTTGAAAATTTAAGCCAATAGCAACGTTGTTTTATTATTATTATTCTTATTATTATTTTATTAAAATGTTTTTATCATGTGAAAACATGATCAAGTTTGAGTTTTTCGAAGCACCAAAATAATCGAGCAGAAAATTGGCGATTTTATCTTTTTTGAGGCATTAATTTTCCGCTTTTAGGATTATTAGAAAATTGTAAAGATGGTGGTCATATTTGGCGACATCACCATAAAAAAGTTACAGCTTGGCATGGATGTCCGCTTTATACCCGATTCTAGATATATCGATGGATACGTATTCTGATAGTTACATGATTGTTTAAATTGGTTAATAAGTTAAATTAATTTATCAAACAATGCCTTAAAAATAATAAGGTTCTCATATGATAACATGAAATTTGAGATAGCAGATTTGGATTAATTTTATTTAATTATTATTTTGTTCCTCTTTTTTTAATTCATCTATTTGTTTTTTTATTAATTTTTATTATCCATTATGAAGAAACTATCCGATTTTTCTTTTGTAAGTTATTTATTTGTAATTGTAAGTTGTTTATGACGTTAATTTCTTCACAAACAATTCTCCGTACAGAGAATTGCTGATCGAACTGATTGAAGTGTTGATTGGATAATTTCCCTTTGATTTATTCATATATTTAACTTAAAATAAAATTACAGCATACAGAATTTATATTTAAAATAAAATTCATCAATAATTTTTTGAGTTTTCGCGTCTGCATGCATACAAAACATGTATCCAGATAGTCGGATTATTTCTTAATGGAATTGATTAAAAATTTTAAACGGATCTACTATTTGCATTCTAAATCTCTGTACCAATTTTTTTCATCTTCCTTTTTATTTTTAGAAGTTATAGGGTTTATTTGTGATAGAAATGTACAAAATTGGTGTAAAAACTACATACCAAATTTCTTTGTTCTTATTGTGTTCAAAGACAGATAAATATAATTCTAAAATTGCATTTTTCGAAGAGAGCTCTTAAATGTGTATATTCTTTAAAATTTTGAGACGGTTGCAGTAATGTATTTCTGTATACTTTCGGATGTGAGAAACTAGAAAAATAAATATCGCTCAAATTTGTATCCGAATTTTTTTTAATAATTTGGGAATATTACCTATGAAGGGTTATTTAATTTTGTAAACTTTATCCATTAATTTCTTAAAATTTACCCATTAAATTTTTATTTATTGTTTTATACAAACTCAATTAATTTCATTTGAAAATTGTATGGGAATGAAAATTTATCTATATATCTCCTTTTCTACTATCTGCAAAGAAACAGATATCTTCTTTAAAATGCAAACAGACACTCATTCATTCATCATAAAAATAGTGGATGACGTCACTGTAAAGATCGTAACTTATCGGTCATATTGTTTATTTTTTGTTGGTGTTGAAGCATCCAACAAGCCAGATAATTTGACTTGTCTTTGTAAAGATATCAGCCAAATTGTGTATTTTTGTTGGTGTTGAAGCATTCAACAAGCCAGATAATTTGACTTGT
>JAOUZG010023435.1:3405252-3422267 GCA_026289955.1 Argiope argentata | reverse complement strand
ACTCATCAATAAATTTTGAAGCTGAAAAATACAGTTGAGATAAGGAGGTAATTATTATATAAAAAAAAAGAAATGCAAAAAAATTCAACTGCGCAATACAAAATCGTAAGTAACATTCAAATTTTCATGATATCTTAAAATTTGGAATTTATTTATTAAAGCCGATGCAATCTCAATAAAAAATTTTGTTAAATATGGAGGAAAAGAAAAGTTTCCAACTCATCAATTAATTTTGAAGCTGAAAAATACAGCTGAGATAAGGAGGTAATAATAATAATAAAAAGAAATGCAAAAAAAATTAACTGCGCAATACAAAAGCATAAGTAGCATTCAAATTTTCATCATATCTTAAAATTTGGAATTTATTTATAAAAGCCAATGCAATATCAAGAGAAACTTTTGTTAAAATACGCAGGAACTCGGCAAGTTTCCAACTCATCAATAAATTTTGAAGCTGAAAAATACAGCTGCGATAAGAAGATAATAATAATAATAATAATAAGAAATGCAAAAAAATCAACTGTGCTATAATTTACAAAATCTTAAGTAACATTCGAATTTTCGTGATATCTTAAAATTTGGAACTTTTTTATTAAAGCCAATGCAATGTCAAGAGAAAATTACGTTAAAATATGGAGGAACTCGGCAAATTTTCAACTCATCGATAAATTTTGAATTGAAAAATGCTGTTTCAGTAATATGTTAATAACAAAAGAAAGGCGAAAATGTTCGGTTCAATATTGTAAGTAGAATTTAAATGTTCAAGGTGAAATTTTCATAAAATTTGCCATTCGATTATTAAAATTGATTAAATATCTTGAGAAATTTTCGCCAAGTTACAGTAGAGCTCAGATACTTCTTCACCTCATTTACTACCCAATGAATTTTGAAACTGAAAAATACAGCTGTAATAAGATGATGATAGCATATGAAATGTGAAATAAAGTTTCCAATTGATTATAATTTTCAAAATTGTAAGTAGAATTCGAATTATGCGGAAAATATGCATAAATTTAGTTGTTCAGCATTCGTTGAAAGCACGATAATCTTATTCTGGTGACTTGGTTTCAATAGGGGGGGGGGGGTTGTAAATTCAAGAGCCGGTTACACACTTTAAACTCAAGGAATCTATCTACACCTTTCAGCTTGTCAATAAACCTTTTTTTTTTGTAATGTTTGGTAATCCCAAATATATGATATTATAATATAGTGTCGACAGGACTTTTTATAATGATTTGCAATCCAAAATATATAATACGACAATACATTGTCTACAGAACTTTTGCAATCCCAACTTTGTAATATGACGATATATAATGCTTTGCAATCTCCAATATATAGGGTGTTCATTAATCATTGTCGGGGTTTCCGTACCTCATAACTTTCGAATAAAAAATATTTCGCAAAATTCGAGTACGTATTCGTATATTACAACTCAAAGAATTTTATTAATGATATTTAAGAGCAGAAAAAATTTGTTAAGAGCTTATATTAAAGCCTGCACAGTATCCACTTTGTAGGCATTCAGCTGAAGGGGGTTATGGAGAACGTTCTATATTGTCGTATGCGGCATATGTAACTGCACAGCTGATTCTCTCGTTAACTTTCGTGGACTGCGAGCAAATGTCTCTTGGATGCGATCAACATCTTCCTGAAAAGTGCTCAATCTTCCCTCTCCCTTTCGGTATAGAATGCTATCAATTTCCAGAAATTGTGTAAACCAGCGTCTGATAGAATTATCCGAAGGAGGATCTTTCTTGTACCTGGTCCTGAAGCGACGTTGAGTAGTTATGACTGATTTAGTTTCGGAAAACCACAATACACACATTGCTTTTTCTTGCACGGTCGCCATTTTTATTTATGACGTCATAATTACCCAGACTGCAAATGCGCTAAGATTGCATTGTTGTCACGTAAAATTCTTTGAGTTGTAATTTACGAATACGTAATAGGTTTTTGCGTAATATTTTTTATTCGAAAGTTATGAGGCACGGAAACCCCCGACAATAATTAATGAGCACCCTGTATAATACGACAATATATTATCTACAGGACTTTTACAATCCCAATACGATGATTTATATATAATACGATTGTTTATTTTTGTCAGGACTGTCTAATGTTTTGGAATCCTAAATATCTAATAAGATCTCTCATTATGAGGTTAAGAACATTAATTTAGACAGAAGGGTAATTATTTTTCTGTTTCAACAACACCGCGACTAACAACAGGAATGAATTACTCAAAACATTACGTTTTTATATCTTTTGTTATTTATTCGAACGGTTAACAAACACGCCCACAAACTGACACTGACATATGATCTACTTAGCCAGAAAGAGAAACACACCAACATATTTGTACACACGTCATTTACTCTTCCACGTCAGCGAAAAAAAGCATTAATCATCTGCATCAAGACACGGACAACACTCTGTAGCTCTCCCAAACAGCAAGACAACTGCATCAGTAGCTCAAATAAGTTCTGTTTCGCGTGATCTCTAAGAAGAGGAGACCTCACGGCGAGTATTTGCTCTCGAGGAAGATCTCTCACATTTCGAGGACAATCGTCGAGGACATCGATTGCTATACCACGCCCATCTTTTCCTCTTGGTGTTTCGGACTCGACAGGGGACTCATTTATGGGATTAGGAATGGGAAGAATAGAACGTTTTTTAATCTATCGCCGCTTTTCATTCGGTCAAAATATCTGGCGTAAAGAGAAAATTTTCGAAGGTCGAACGGAGGCTTCATGGCTACCGAAATCTCCGTGCAAAATGTTACAAACTCCATCGATTTGTATCGGATTCTTTCTCGTTTGT
The DNA here is from genome assembly GCA_026289955.1 of Argiope argentata. Lineage (NCBI taxonomy): Eukaryota > Metazoa > Arthropoda > Arachnida > Araneae > Araneidae > Argiope > Argiope argentata. The sequence continues at coordinate 3,419,444 of JAOUZG010023435.1, read as the reverse complement.
AACATTTTTGTAAAAGTGGGTTGGCAACAAAGTTATATCGAGAACTGATTCAATAACATCACCAGGAATAAATAGTTATGAGACGGTGAAATATATATGCGATAACATTCAATTTTCGGAATTATATTTCCCAATAAATGTGGCTTTTAATAAACTAGGAAACAAACCTTATAAAGAAAATTAAAATTTATATAATTTAAGATTCTCTTTATTCGTTGCTATTTGTGTTAGTGTATGGAGAATGTTTCAATAATTTATAATCTCCAAATTTTGATACAATCAGTAAAACAACTTTGTTTTGGCTGTCAGCCTGCGCATGCATTTGCAGAATTTGGCGAGTTTTTTTACTGGGAAAAATGTATCACTTATAATAGACCAATTCCCAACTTTTGCACTTTGTTATTTCTGATGCGAGGTTGTGGGCTTTCTTTTTCATTTTATTTCCCATTTTTTATAGTTCTTTAAATTTAAGTACATTAACCTTTTTTTTTACCTCGTTTCTTTGTGTAACTATCCATAATTCTAATAGAATACACGGTGAAAAAAAATTCAAGGACGCCAAAATGGCAATTTATGGCAAAACATAAAATGCCTGAATTTATATTAATGAAAATGTGGCAAACTAAATCTGGCCTCTTCTGCGCATGCGCTGCCTACATGACCGAATGTAAACCTGGTATTATTCTATACATTTCTTATGTTCTTCTTCATAATAAACAACAACAAAAAGTCGATTAAATTAAAGCATTATCAATTTCCTATTTTCCTATTATCTTGTTCAAATTTTCAATCGTTAATAAAATACTTTTATTCCCCCTCTCAAGTACAAGTACATTTTTTAAAATTTTTAATGAATGACAATTAATGTTAACGTAGTTTTTTATCAAATATTAATTCATTCATTTTCTATTCATTAATTAAAAACTAACTTTCTTGCCAAAAATCTTCATTTCCACATCGCCAAATGAGTAACGAATTAAGTTTGTTTTTTCCCCACGCTAATGAGGGTAGACTTACCATGTTTTCGGCCGATTATTTCAAACTATTCTGCTTATTTTTTTAATGTCAGAAGCATTTAAAATTAAACATTGTTAATCAATCGATTTTTGGAATCATTTTCAAATACTTTCGAATTAGAATAATAAAGAATTAAAAAAAATTAAAATTCTTAATCCATATTGCGTTACCCCAAATGGCGTAGAAAATTCACGCTTTTTCGATGCTTCAATTATCGCTGAAAATTCAACTTCAAATGAGTGTGCTTTGAATGTGTTCTGAATCTGCTTTGATTTATTTTCAACAGATACGAAACTGATTTTGTTTTGGCCAGGTATATTTTTTGATCAATTATTTATATTAATTGTAATTTTTTTAATTACAATAAAAAATTTCCTTGTTGACCCAAATAGGAATTAACTCAATTTTTTGTATTACTTTTTTTACACAAGGAGATTTTAATTTTACACGTGGAGATTTTAATTTTTTACACGTGGAGATTTTATTTTTACACGTGGAGATTTTATTTTTACACGTGGAGATTTTATTTTTACACGTGGAGATTTTATTTTTTACACTTGGAGATTTTATTTTTTAAAGTAATTGGTAGCCTTTGACCAAGCTTGAAGGAACAAATTATTTTTTGAACAGAATGTTCTCCGAAGTTGCTGTTTTATGGTATTTGATTGATGTTATCTCCCCACTTTATTTTAAAAACGGTAACGACTGCATCGTACCCCTGGAATTTCGCTGCTTTGAAAATCCTCTTAATGTAATAAGTAAAGTGCATTTTGTGGAGTTAAATAAAAGAAATGCGTTTGTAAAAGAATCAAAAGATCGCTGCAGTTTAGAGGAGAAAAAAGCCATTTTAGGAAAGTTGCTAACAAAAGATTTTTTTTTTCATATTAATTTTAAAATGCATAGCTTCTACGTATTCTGTATTAGAAATACTATTTTTCTAAAATAACGGAAATGAAATCAAATGTGATTAATCAAAATTATTTATTTAAAATTGATTTATTTAGTTAAAATCGATAGTTTGTTAATAGTGACACTGTAACTGTAACTGAGGTAATAGTTACACTGAAATAAAGATTCTTCCATGATCACATATAGTAAACTACATACGATTTATAAAAGTTTTAAGTTCCCGTTCAATTTCTAAAACACATTGTGATTTGTTGGTTTGTTTTTTCAAGCAGACGTACAACTCAAAATACCAAAACTTCATGGAAAAATAATTGAAAATCGTTAAAAACTCTATACTGTTTCATAACTGATTATATCCTCCATTAAAAATTATATATATTTTTTATCGCTATGCTTGGAAAAAAGATCTTTTAGAAGCTAACAAACTAAATGTATTGTGCAAAACACTTAAAAAAACGTAAATCCTAAAAAAATAATTATTATCAAATTTTATTTATTTTGTTGCGGGTATTATATCTCATAGAACAGAAAAACAAAGAAATTTTTATCTTGTCAGAGCGTGATAGTGTTTTAGGAATGAGGTTTTGTGACTTCAACAAAAATCCATAGGCGAAAAATTAAAATTTTATTATCTGCACGAACATCTCAAAAAATCAGCTTTTAATAACGTGATGCCATTCCATTTATAAAAGTTCTGATTTTAAAAAAATAATTTCATTATTACAGCAAATAAAACTTTGAAAAATGTCATTTTAAGCACTTGATTATATGAAATTAAAATAAACAGGGAATGTGATATTTTTTTAAAACAATAAATGCGAGACAAAGTTTATTCGATCGTTTGCAATACTAAAGCGACTCATTTAATGAAACAATTAAAATGAATAAAAATATAATTCAACTTGCACGAGCACGTGATACTCGGCAGTTCAAGAAATGATGTTCTGACATGATACAATGAAATATGCATAAAATAAAATATTTTTTCTTTGAGTCTATAATGAATGAAACGCATCGATCCCAGCATAAAATAAGATATACAGCTTTATTATACATAATTTTATATATTGTAACTGTGAAAAGTAACTTAACGCAATATTTGATCACCATTCTAGACACTGTCTGGAAAATGCAATCAAAATGTTTGAGCAGTTTTATTTTAGAAGACACAGAGAATCATAGATGGATGTAATAAATCTCAAAGAAATAAATTTATTTTTGCGGCAAATTCATTAATTTCTCTATCTGTAAATTCATCAACGTAACTTCTCAATAACGTGTAAATACATTTTACATGTAGTTAATGCCCCATTAAAGGAGATTTAATAGTTTTTAATACAATAAAATATTAATAACTTATTATAATGAAATATTTTATTAGGCCTACTTATCGAATCATTTTGATGAACTTTTTAATGAATAAATGAAAACTCTAGTATTTATTTGTAACCTGTTGTACTAAGTAAAAATCTGGTAAAATAATTTTTTTTAGCTTGATTTTAAAACCGATTTCCAAATGACTTTTATTCGTCAAACATATATAAAGTGAAAAATCTTCCCTTTCTTGTTTACTGAAATAATTGACGTGACAGTAAAAAAAGGTAAGATGATTTTGAAAAATGAAATAAATTTTTTCCCTATATTATTTGCTTTTCATGAAAAGTTGTTTTTAACAATACAATGTGGAAAGAAATGGGGATCATTTTCAACTTCTTAGTATAAAACTCATTTTTATTGTATTTTTCATTTTCATTTCAACATTTACAATAAGTTTAATTTTTAATGAATCCAAGAAATTTTATCTTATGATTTTTATTGTTAAGTATTTTTTCAATTCCTACTATTAGCTCACATTCTCCCTATATATATATATATATATATATATATATATATATATATATATATATCTTGCCCAATTTTTATTGGATAGTAAAATACTTTTTATTTATCCAATCAAGTTCAAGTAAATTTTTTAAAACTTTGTAATGGATGACATTTGATGTTAATACAGTTTTTAAAAAATATTTGATTAATTTGTCATTTATTAATTAAAAACTAACTTTCTCGCCAAAAATCTTCATTTCCCTGCCGCCAAATAAGTAACGAATTCAGTTAGGTATTTCCGCACACTAATGAGGTTAGGCTTAGCATATTTTCGACCGATTATTTCAAACGATTCTGTTTATTTTCATAATGTTTGATGCATTAATAATTAACCATTGTTAATTAATCGATTTTTCCGATTCGTTCTGAAGTACTTTCGAATTAAAATAATATGGAATAAAGAAAATTAATTGTTTCTAATATGTATTGCGTTATCCCCAAATGATGTAGAAAAATAACGCATTTTGCATTACCATAATTGGCTTTGAATCCTCAATTTGCGTTGAAAATTTGTATATATATTTTTTATCAATAATTATGCAATAGCATAATTTTTTGATCAGTCATTTATAGTAATTGTAATTGTTGGGCCGGGATAACCTGGTTGGTAAGGCGTTATATTCGTATACTTTGCTCAGGCCGCCAGCTGAAACTCTCCATGTATGTGTGGTTGTGTGCGACTACCATCAACTTCATAAATTAGGCACGAAAAAAAAACGAATAAATAGTAACAAACAAAAATAATAGTCCAACACCATATATGAAAAGAAGAACTGAAAATTGCCAGGATATTCGCTTTCCATTTTGCAGCTTAATATTGTGATTTTGTCATACTTACAAACATATTTATATTAATTGTAATTACTGAATAAAAAGTTATGTTATAACCTTCAACGAATACTATTTTATGGTTTCGTATGATTTATTCCATTTTTTTAATGAAAAAATTTAGTTTACCAATGAAATATTGAATATTTTTAGTTTTTAGTAAACCGGGATAGAGATTTACGAATTTTTTATAAAAGTCATATATGAAACTTTTTAGTTATATTTATCATAGACAAACAGACACTTTATTTTCTAAAAAAAATTTTTTTGGAATTTAGAGAGGTGTAAAACGTGATAGATATTTATCAAAATCTTTAGACCAAATTTTTGACAATTATTATACTTCCTCTATAATTTTTGCTATTATTACTATACTTTTGCCGGGATAGCCTGGTTGGTAGAGCGTTGGACTCTTACTCCTTAGGTTACGAGTTCAAAACTTATCGTTCAAAAGATTCCCCGAGTATGTGGTGGCTGGTGCTCGTTAAATCTCACGTGGTCGCGAAGTTCTCCATGTCGAGAATAATAACACTGGGGGTACTGGGTCAGAGGAGATCGTTCTCTGTTGCAGGTTTAAATTATGATCTGATATGAATAAATGAAAATGCATGAGTGAAGTCCTGCGCCTTAAAAAGGATTGTGACCTTTGTGTAGCTAAGTCGTAGTCTTGGTCTTAGATGGCTCTACTTGTAAAACAAGAGATGGCTTAAAAACCTGCTGATGTAACAGCGGGGCTTGTTCATGGAAAGTGCCATATCTAACAGCAACACTTTTTTACTATGGAATAGCTTACCTAATTCATTATAATGTCTGTAATAAAATCTCATAATCAATATTTTCTCAGATTCACTTCCATATGAAAATTTGTGTAAATACCCAAAACCTCATCTAAATTTATTCATTCAATGATAATTAAATTCTGATAGTATTAAAATTATAGTATATTGTCATCAGAATCAAAGAACTGTATGAAATTTCATTATTACGATACATCGAGGAGAGAGTAAAAATGAATGGAATTTCGCTTTTTCAAATGCGAAACCAATTAAATTAAATTAAAGAATGCTTTCTGGATGGATAACATAGAAAATAAATTAGAATATCTCCTTTTGGAATTGTGTGGCTCTGAATTTGCGTAGGACTCAGACACATTTGTGGGTGTACACGACGATAAAACTTAATTATCTTCACTCAAAATTTTAAACCGAAATATGGTCTTCTAATTATAGCAATTTAGGAAAGTATCGGAAAAAATTCATTAATTATGAAGAATAAAGAGGGGGGAATGAAAAAAGTAAAAGAATTTTAAATATTCTTTTATTGGAGAATTTAAAAATAAGAACATATTTTTGAATCAAAAGTATAAGATAGTTGATTGATAAATTTTCAATAAAAGAATAAACCAAAAGAAATATATTCTATTGTAAGATATAAAATACCGTATTGCTCTTACTATTTGCTATAAGTAGTTTTTGTTTTTAATACCGGGTGTCCAAAAAGTTCCCGTACTGATGATTTGTGAATTTATTTTACAAAAACAACAGGTTTAAAAAAATATTTTTATGCCAATGATAAAAAGCACTTTTAACATAACTAAAGAAAAAATACTGAACTTACCTTTATAATAAATGTTCAAAATGTCCACCCCTTTCTTGGAGACAAAGCTGAACTCGTTCGCGCAAGTTTTTCGAAACGCGTTTTAACATGCTAGGAGTGATTTCTTGTATCCTTTGGGTAATTCCGATTTTCAAATCATCTATTGTTTGAGGATCACCTTCATAAACTTTGCCCTTTAAATATCCCCACAGAAAAAAGTCCGGGATAGTCAGATCAGGGGATCGAGGTGGCCAAAGATTTTTTGAGATAAGTCGATCGCCGAAAAAAGCTTCAAGCATGTCTATGGTTTCATTTCTCGTATGACAAAATTTAATATACTTGAAAACAAATCATGGACAATGATTTTTTATATTTGGAGTACGGGAACGTTTTGGTCACCCGGTAATTAGCAAAAAATTTCGTAGTGTTATTAAATTCTAATTGACAAATGAAAGCCAATAGCCAAAGGAATGGAAAGATAACAATCGGTCTCCGAAAATCATGCCGGTACTGTTTCATTCCGTGGTGATCTAGTGGTTTCTGTACACAAGAAAAAGACCGAGGGATGGGGAAAAAGACACCAGGGGAAAGAAGCAATGAACAATTGATTTCTTATGAAGGGCGAATTAAATTAAACTTAATCAATCTCAGATAGCAAATATAAATACCGATTAAGACAAAAAGTAATTGAGTTGTATAAAAAAAATTACTTTTAGCGTCTATGTGGATCATGCATGACTTAAAAAAGTAAAATCTTTCAGTCTAAGGGAAATGAAACAGTGAACAATACCCTAATAGCACACAAATATTGCACAATATTGAACAATATTCGCAATATTATTTAATATTGTAGAATATTGTTTAATTCCATATTATATCGCACAATATTGTACAATATTATGCTATAAGATGTGCTACCTGGGTTAGCTCCTTAAAAAGTACGAATTAAACTTTCCATTCAAAATAAGATAATAAATATAAATATCAAATATCGAAAAAATAATTGCTTTTCATCGAAATTATTTTTTGCATAATCTTAAATTATTCTTGATTTATCTAAAATAAATGCTCCAATATTCGTCTTTCTGGTCATAGGCTATAATACAAAAATGAAAAAAATAAGTGCAAAATAGACCATTTGATTCGCCCTCGCCTGCTTGAGGTATGGCAACACACTTCAACAATATTATTAAAAAAGGGAACGTTTGGTGGATATGCATGTACAATAAGATCAATGAATTTACGTATGCGTGTACGATAAGAGTCTAACTTTGAATATTATTGAAAGGTTGACTCTTATTGTACATGCATGTCTTGATATTATAATCATCATTACAAAGGGAAGAACATGTTGATTAATATTGAAATTAATGAACTGGATATAAAAGAAATCGGTTATTTTGAGATTTCCTGAAAAAATAAGTAATATAAAAAAAATCTAGGTAGATTCTTATTTAGGTCAAGAAAAAAAGAAGAAACTTTATTACCATGTCAGAACATGATGTTGTTTTTGGCATGAGGCTTCTGACTTCAACTAAAATCCATATGCGAAAAATTGAAATTTTATTATCTTTACGTTATTAAAAGCAAAAAAAAAATCAGCTTTTAATAACGTGTTGCCATTGCATTTACAAAAGTTCTGATTAAAAAAAATAATTACCATAGCAAATAAAAAATAAAATGACATTTTGAGCACGTGATTATATGAAATGAAATAAATAGGAAATGTGATATATATATATTTTTTGAACAATAAAGATGAGACTAAGTTTTTTTATCGTTTGCAATACTAAAGTGACTCATTCAATGAAACAATTAAAATGAATAAAAAGAAAAAAATTAACTTTTACGAGCACGTGGTACTTGGTCGTTTCAAGAAATGATGTTCTGACATGATACATTGAAATACGCATAGAGGATTTCATTTTAATCTTTTATTTTAATACTATTTATTAAATAACTACAATTAATATAAATAACTTATAAAAAATTATGGATTTTCGCTAGAATTGAACTCGCATTCTTCACCCTCACGTGAAAAATTCTGATATCCTCTTATTTTACCGATTGTACTACTGCCTTTTTATTTCAATTTTCACTAGAAACTGCTAAAAATCTATTTAAAGCATTAAAAAATAATTTAATTAGTGAATTAATATTTTAGAAAACTATATTAACATCAAGTGCCGTTCTCTACACGTTTTAAGGCGACCAGGGGCCTGTAAAATGACTTTTTGCTATTTTCAACCTAGCAATTTGAAATTTCACAGGAATTAAGAGTAACAATTTAGGAGATGACACACAAAATTTTAAGCTTTATAATAATTTGTTTATGAGTTTGGGGGGTTAATATAATATAATATTAGCGGTAAATAACGCAAAGAAAAAATGTTCCAGGCGCTCCAAATTTGTTCGGAGGAATTCAAATTTTTATTTTTATTTACTCTAACCATTTTGGAACAAAAGTTGGGGTTAATCTTTAAGTTTGAGTATGAAATATCAAAATTAACTAATGTAATAACTCAAAAGTACTTAAACTTTTTGAAAAAATCAGTAGTTTTAAGTTATTATGTAGGTTAATTTTGATATTTCGCACTCAAACTTCAAGATTAGACCCCAATTTTTGTTTTAAAAGGATTTGAGAAAGTAATAATCAAAATTCGAGCACTTTAGAACAAATTTGGAGCCCTTGGAGCATTTTTTCATTCACGTTATTTATCACTATTGAATATTATATTAACCTCCCTATCTCCTAAATAAATCAATATAATGTTTTAAAATTTTGAGTGCCATCTTCTATAGTGTTACTCTTAATGCCTGTAAAATTTCAAATTGCTAAGGTGAAAATTGCAAGAAGTCATTTTAAAGGTCGCTGGTCGCCTTAAAAAAAGGATTTGAACTTGAGTAGATGAATTAAAAGTATTTGATTAATAACTTAAAATATGAACGACTGAAATATATATACAGGGAGAGTGTGAAAAGAAAGGAAAACAATTTTTATACATATACATAACACGCCATTTGGATACTCTGTCCCCAAGGGGAAGTTCTTTCAAATGGAACGTCAGATAAATACAGCAAACGTTATCATTCGAATGGGAACAAAAGTAAAATGAAAAGTGAATCTCAGGCTATTAACAAGATCTGGTAAGTGTCATTAGGAACAGAACAAAAACACGATCGAACACCAAAGAGCGTATTGAAAAAGCGAGCGATGCTGTCTTGGTCGTTACTGGAAGACCGAGCGGCGTCTACCCCAAGCATTCGTGCCACCATCGCAAAAGGGTGTACTCGGGGTGTGGACCTACCTGCCGAAAATAATCCCCGTAATGACGGCATTCGAACCAAACGAAACAAAGGGCGAAACTTACACTCTCTCTCTTCTGGAATAGTATATGCTCGTTCCGTTTCCGTTAATTGCGTGATAGGGCGAACCACACCTACAGTCGCACGCCGGATTGTTCCGGAAAAGGGAGGTGAATCTTTCTTGCCTACCCCCCATCTATTGCCAAACCACCCCTTATCCCCCCAGACTTGCCTTTTATTCATTTATTTGTTTCTATTGTGAATGGCACATACACAAAGAATCGAGAACAGATTACAGTGGTTGCGAAAGCAACACCCTGTCAACTGCGGCGAAATGGTCTCCGGTCATTTTGGGGAATAGTGTCGGTCACTTCTTCATTTGTCAAAGTCGTAACAAAACGATGAATGAAGTAACAAAAAAAAAATATTTCCTTCTGTAACTGCAACGGAGCATGAAACGGTTCAATTGTATAGTTCGTAAATGTTTGATTCGTGATAGCAGCGGGGCCACGTTCCAACAATGCAATGCGTGCGTCTTAGTAGCTGTGCTCTGCTTAGCATTAGACCATCATTTTGTAGTAGTCATTTATGTGTTCTTTTTATATATTGGGCATAATTATCATAATGTTTTTTTTTCAAGCAGTAAATAAGAACATTTAGATTTTAATAAAGAACTTTGAAAGTTTTTTTTTTTTTTTTTACATAAGCCGAAGGCACTGTTGAATTGTCTTGAAAATGTGGCAGAATAAAATGAAGGGAAAGAGGGGGGGTAATTATTAATTAGTGTTTACTTGCGAATCAATAATGCATAATTACTTAATAGCCAGGGGGCGCGATGGCCTGGTTGGTAGAGCGTTGGACTCGTACACCTTAGGTTACGGGTTCGAAACTCACCGGCCAAAAGAATCCCCGAGTGTTTGGCGATTGGCGCTCGTTGAATATGTTCGTCGTCCATATCGAGAGTAATATCACTGGGCGTACTGGGCCAGGGGTGATCGATCTCTGTTCCAGTTCTAAATTACGATCCGAGATTAATGAAAATTTGCGTGAATGTAGTCCTCCCCCTAAAAAAAGGGTTGTGACGTGTGTGTAGCCAAGTCGTACTCTTGGCCCTAGATGGCGCTACTTTTAAAACAAGAGACGTATATCTCAGGCCTAAAATCTGCTGATGTATCAGCGGGGCTTTCCCATGGCAAGTGTTATAAGTAACAACAACAACTTAATAGCGATCTTTTACTTTGGAATAAGGTACGAGAAAATGTGCGAGATATACTTTTTAATGTTAGTGATTAGTGTATACACTTTTCTTTGCATAAATAAATGTAACATTAATAATAATAAGTGTAAATTATTTCGAAATATTCGCATGAGTAGATAAGAAAATATACAATAAAGTGAAAAAGTTTGAAGTAAGCTGAAAGTTGCGTGCAGTAAATGACCTTGAACTGCTTATAGTGGTGAAATAATAAAATAAATTTCCTAAATTTTGGAGCCACAATTTTCATTATTTTTTTTGGACAGGGTATGGTTATTGAATGTTAATTCTCAATGGTCCAAAATTAAAAGTTAGTAATTACTTGCGAATCATTAATGCATAATTACTTCATAGCGATCTTTTTCTTTGGAATAAGGTACGAGAAAAATGAGCGAGAAATTCTTTTTAATGTTAAAATAGAACAAAAATTCCGTCATTTTGTAGTAATTAGTGTATGCACTTTTCTTTGCATAAATAAATGTAACATTAATAATAATAAGTGTAAATTATTCCGAAATATTCGCATGAGTAGATAAGAAAATATACAATAAAGTGGAAAAGTTTTGAAGTAAGCTGAAAGTTGCGTGAAGTAAATGACCTTGAACTGCTTATAGATGTGAAATAATAAAATAAATTTCCAAAATTTTGGAGCTACAATTTTCATTATTTTTTTAGACAGGGTATGGTTATTGAATGCTAATTCTCAATGGTCCAAAATTAAAAGTTAGTAATTACTTGCGAATCACTAAAGCATAATTACTTAATAGCGATCTTTTACTTTGGAATAAGGTATGAGAAAATGAGCGAGAAATTCCTTTTAATGTCAAAATAGAACAAAAATTCCGGCACTTGGTAGTGATTAGTGTATGCACTTTTCTTTGCATAAATAAATGTAACATTAATAATAATAATAAGTTTAAATTATTTCGAAATATTCGCATGAATAGATAAGAAAATATACAATAAAGTGGAAAAGCTTGAAGTAAATTGACAGTTGCGAGCAGTAAATGACCTTGAACTGCTTCTAGTAGCGAAATATTAAAATAGAAATACCAGCATTTTAGAGCTACAATTTTTATTATTTTTTCATTCAGGATATGGTTATTGAAAATAATTTAATTTTGATTCTTAATAGTCCAAAACTAAAGGTTAACATATCATAATTGTCTGTTGTTGTGTCTAGTGACACTTGCCACGGACAAGCTTGCTGAAACTGTCAGCATTTTTAAGCCGAGAGTGCATCTCTTATTTTAGTAGTGCCAACGAGCGCCAAGACATTTCCTCCACTTGGGGAAGTTTTTCTTTACTCCCCCCCCCCTTTTTCACTGTTTATTTTCATAAACGTGCTTATGGAGTAAATGGATAAGGATGCCATTGTCAGTACAGAAGAAGATTTTCTCACCGGTTCTCACCAGAAGACTTCAAGCACCGATTGGTATGAAACTAGCGGATGATTTATAAGATCATTGTATTTTTTTGTTGTTGTTTCTAATGGCATTTGACGCGGACAAGCTAGCAGACACAATCAAAGATTTAAGCAAAGAATAAATCTCTTGTTTTTTTGCTGTAACGCCAACAAGGGCCGAGAGTACGTCTTAGCTACTCACGCATAACACTCCTTTGCACAGTCACTTTTTACAGAGGGGGGGGCGAATTCACTCATATCACAGATGGAACAGATGAAGAACAACCATGCCAGAGCCCGGAATCGAACCCAGGACAAGCAAATCATGGGGAAGACGTGCTCCCTCTGAGCCAGGACGCCGACATGTCATAAGTAATTCAGAATACGTAGAATTTAATAGTTTTTTTTAAAAAAAAACTTTCAGAAAAAATTGTTTTTAGATGAATTTGAATAAGTTAACTTTGAAGTTATATTCATTAAATAAAAAAAATGAAAGAATTCGAGCATTTAAATTCAAATATTGTTACAGAGAAACAAAAGTGGAACGGAACTTATCCTCAGGAATGTTATTATCCTTATCATTATCAGAAGAGCAAATTAAAGCATATATCCATGTTAACGTAAATTTTTTCAACAATACCAAGTGGATTTTTGAATTTAATTGATAGTTGAAATCTAGAGAATTTATATACCATGAATTTAGTGTAAAAGACATGCATAACGACATATGTGATAGAACTGACAAGTGAATTCTTCTCTCAACTGATTTTTTTACTATGATATAAATCTAACTTTAAAAAACCAAGACATATGTAAAATATATTGCAGTACCAAAATAATATAATGATATAATTGTTTCAAAACAAGGCAATAATAAATAAGCTCTAACATGGCAGTAATTAATTTGTTGTTTAAATATTACCGGTAATAGGGGCAACTTTTACTTTCATCTTAATCGTAGCTTCTGCGTCCATTTAAAATTTTCAAGTGCCTCAGGAGAGAGCATCACCCCCTTTTTGCCAAGGATATTTAGCGCCAAATATAGCAACCCGATGTTATTATTGAAGGATATCTTCCTTCGGAAGATAAGACGCAAAAGCGCGGGGAGGTGACGATTTTGAAAAATGCGCCAAGGGGGTAATGTTCTCTACGGATCAACCAATTTTCAATTTCTAAAGCATCTTCTTGGTGGTAACGTTATAATTCTTTAGTTATTTTCTTTTTTTATTAATTGCCTTTGGCGATCTTTAATTTCAATTAAATCGTTTAGAAAAAACATCAAATCTTTGATACCGTAGAATTGACCAAGATTCAAGATGTGTTACTTAATTTGTCTTACATATAATCCGCTTATTGAGTAGACGAATTTCTAATGGAGACTAATCGCGTGATATCGACGCTCTTAAAATTGGAAATGAGTGGTTTATTTATGTTGTAAATTTCGCCTTATAGTAACTTCCCTTTTTTTATCCGTTTCATTAACTACAAATATTATAAACACAATTCTTATTGCGATCAGCGAGTTGATAGAACAATAAAAAAAACGATTGGAACTTCAAAGCAATAGTGCCATCGATTGTTGGAAATTTGGCAAAAAAAATTAAATAATACCTATATTTTAGAAAAATTTACTTGAACGACTATTAAAATGGTATGATTTAAAAAGCAATTTTTTTAAAGAAAATTTACAAATTCATATGAAGAAGAAAAAAGTTAAGTACTCATATTTTAAAATCATATTAGATATAGTTTTGAACAATAATATTATCAGGAGAAATTATGAAAAAACGACACACCTCAATTTCATTTTTAATTGATTAAAATTTCAAAAAAAAATCATTCCGAGTTGCACATTCGCATCTTTTAAAGTATTTATGGTTTTTGTCTTTAGAGCATCAAAATACACATGCACATTCAATATTAAAATGAAAAGTTATTTGCGTGCGTGTGTGTGTGTGTGTGTGTGTGTGTGTGTGTGTGTGTGTGTGTGTG
>JAOUZG010023435.1:3394704-3405242 GCA_026289955.1 Argiope argentata | reverse complement strand
GTGTGTGTGTGTGTGTGTGTGTGTGTGTGTGTGTGTGTGTGTGTGTGTGTGTGTGTGTGTGTGTGTGTGTGTGTGTGTGTGTGTGTGTGTGTGTGTGTGTGTGTGTGTGTAATTTTAGAACCTTGTTATCAAGATTATTTTAATAATGAAATTATTATAATGTTTAATATGTATATTTTAAGCCCTTTGCAAGTAGTGTATTTTACATACAGGGGTACAATTTGACTTGTGTAAGGTGTAAATCTGCACCTCGAAGATATTTTTTTCGAAGTAAATTCTATATTAGAATTATAATGAATAATTTAAAGTTGAACTGAATTTCACAATTTTTCCAAGACAACTTCAAAAAATATAATTGCATAAAATAGTTCTTGGAATCTTGAGGCCATTTTTCTTATCTCAAATGGCAATAACTGATAATGTTTCTAATATTACTAATATTGTGAAAACGTTTCATAAATGATAATTATCTATATTGGTAAACATACTGTTATTAAATTTGCCGTAATTATTTTATATAATAATTATTATTATTATATTAATTATTATAAATGATGCCGTTGTTCATTCAGTTGATGTTTAACGATGTCAAGAGATTTTAATTTTTTTTCTTGAGAATTTTAGATACAATTTTTGAGGGGTTATTATTATGATCAAAAATTTTAAAACCACCTGAATAATCAGACCTCAAATTTATTTAATATAATGCATATAAATTTTTAAATATTTCAAAGTATCGAAATAAGTCCCTTTAAAGTAATGCAAAGGAAATTATTTCTAGAACTTATAATAAAAAGTTTTATATAAATAATTTCAATTTCTGTTAAAAAATGAGAGAGTATTACTTTATTCATAAATGTTCCCTTGGAGCTTTATTTTATAATTTGGAAAAATAAACAACCCTTTAAAATATTAAAATTACTCAAGTATTAGAATATGAATTCATTAGAACAATAGCAGAATTTGTTTTGATCCCTAATAAAAATCTTTAAAGTAAAAAAATAATATATATATTTTGTTTAAGTGGAGGAGTTTGTTTGTTTCTAGAGACGATTTTAAATATTTGCAGACAGAATTGAAAATTATTGTTAAAATATAGAAAGAAATCCCATCAAATGTATTAAAATTACTAGAATATGAAAAAAATGAATTCAATCGAGCACCATGATTTGCATTATTCTTCAATGATGATCATTACTAAAAAAATAAAAATAAACCATTCTTTTTTTTCGAAACAAATGACATTTTTCTGGGGATTTCTTTCCGTTCCCGAGACATAGTTTTTCTCAATTTATTCGTTATGTGAAATCCTAACGAGAAGAATTGAAACAAGAAATACTTTGCGTTTCGAATGCTAAGAAGCCTGAGTGACTTCTCTTGAAAAGTGCGCTCTTTGATTAAATTTGTAGCAAGAGGTAATTTCATTTCGAATCAAATAGAACTCGAAACAAGATGTTTTCGCTGACTTTCGGAAAATTCTTCAAGAAAATGGAATCCTTCCGTATTAAGGAACACGGAATGATTTTTAAAAAATCAAGAAAGATCTCGATATATTTCTTGTCGTTTTTTTATTTTATTTTGCTATATCATATTCTACTTTTCATAAAGAGTTCGAAAATAAAGGAATGCATCGTTATGAAAGGGAACTTTAATTTCCCTCGTCTCTTGACATTCCAGCCAGCGTTTATATCTGTCTTTTTCCGAATTTGGGAAATTATTTGAAGACAAAATAAGAGAGTCTACTTATTTTGCGATAAAAAGAATTGAAGGAATTCTTGAAATAATTCCAATATTCGGAAACAATATTTCTGGATGAAATTTTCAGTGAATATCAGTGATTAATTTTTTTAAAACATTGTAGTGAAAAATATTATTTATTTATTTCAAAGAGTCTGAAGGAACGATAACTATCAAACAGAATTCAGGTTTAAAAAAAGTTAAGTCTCAATTAAAACGAGTTATTTCGTTAATAAAACATATTTGTCTTTTTAGAACATGATATAAATATTCGGAATATTCGAGAAAAAATGCAATTAAAAAATAAATAATAAGAGCATTCAAAACTATTGTTCAAATAATAAAGAATTGCAATAACTTTATGATTGTTGTTGTTGTTTCTTATGGCACTTGCCATGGACAAACTGGCTGAGGTAGTCAGCAATTTAAGCCTAATTAGCGTCTCTTGTTTTGTAGTAGCGCATTATCGATTGTCTTTATAATTTAATAAAGAAAATTTGAACGCATAATTTAAAAAGCGTAGTAAATGATCTTGAACCATACGGTAAAAAGGATATGAATTAGAATAAGCCTCCTCATATTCTAATTTCTCGCTTTTATTAAAACAATCTTGATGTTGGAAAGACAATTTATTTATAATTTCGGGCCCCTAATTTTTAAGGTTAAATTCTTTTTTATGGCAAAAATGATTCAGTTTTCATCAGTAAATATTTCCAGACATGGTATTTTTCTTAAAATGTATTATTTTTCGAATCGATATATATATCTTAAATTAAATGAAAACTATGGAATAAATAAACAAATTCTGAACGGAGTAGTTCATAGAAGCATAGAAATAGTAGATAGTAGAATAGAATAATAGTGGTATTATTCCGTTTAAAAAAAGCTTTACTTAATGGAAAATTAATATTTTGCCAATATAATAGATGCTTAAAAATTAATACTCAGCAAATTTAAAATGTATTTTTCCAATTTTTCATACGGGATTTATACCATTAAACAGAGATCAAGTCTGCCATCATAAGCCATATCGGTGAATTAAACAAGGGAAAGATAAATAAACTACTTTAGTAATTTGCAAACAGTTTTCAAATATTATAAATTTATCGGGAAAAAAATAACAGTTTAGAAAAACCGAATAACGTGATACAAAAACTTGTAAAAATATTGAAACGAAAAAAAATCATGATTAAAAGTAATCAAAATTCTTAGAAACTGTAAATATGTCCACCATCATAAGCCATATTGCTGAATTAAACAGGGAAAGGCAGATTAACTATTTTAAAAATTTTCTAGCAGTTTTTAAAAATTACGAATTCATCGAAAAAAGAAACAACAATCCATGAAGCCAAATAGCGGTGATACAAAAATGTTCGAAAATATTGAAGTAAAAAAAAATTCCAAGTAAATTTTTTTAGAATTCTCAAAAACTGCAAATAACCTATATAGAGGTTTGGGCTTTTAATGCTACAAGAATCTACACTTCGAAAATTGATAATGCGTATATATTTTTTTTAATTTACTCTAAAAGGAATTCATTATTTTTGCAGTATTGAAAGCTACATATATTCACTTCGGTTCACTAAATTTACTTAATGATGCTCATTATTTTAATAATTTATCTTTTATTTCAGTAAAAAAGGAGAATTTTAAGTAAAATTAGATTAATATTTACATTAATGCTTATAGAGTTTAAAAGACACTGTATCCATTCCCAAAATTCTACTCAAACCCAAATGCGTAAAAGTCCCTTACTCATTTCTGAAAATTATCAATAATAAAAGTTAAAATCCGGCAAAAAAGTTTTTTTTTAGAAAATTGCTTTTAAAAAAAATACGCTGTTTTCCTTGCACTCTTAAAGGTTGCACTTAATAAATATTGAAAATCGGTCGGTAAAAAATCATTACTTAATTTATTATAACAAAATTTCTTTAAATGTGCTGACCGCTATTCTTTCCTAACTTTCATATTAGTTAATGTTAAAATATTTAAGAGATTAAGAATTAAGATAGAAAAGTTTTAAAGAGAAGATAGGTTAGTTTTAGATAGAGAAAAATAAAATGTTTCAGCATTCAGCTAAAAAGAAATGGAAAAATTGTTCTAAAAACTTTGATTCTGATTTAATATGGATTAATATTTATCAGGTAAAATTCCTTATTATCAACAACAGATGGATTCAAAAAATATTTTCTTGTGAACTATAAGAATTTGAAAGAAAGTATAATCTCTGATTTTCCATCGCCAGAACTTTCGGTAAAAAATTGCTAATAACTTACTAGTTTAAACTGTTTACAAATGATGAAAAAAGATACTATAATAGCTATAACATTCTATAATGACAAATTTAGCTCGTGTAGAATTATTAATACTGTGGAAAAACTGCTAAATGCTTAAGAATGGAAAATGCTATCCAAAAAATCAAAGCTCACTAATTTTATCAACAGATGGATTCAAAAAAACACTTTTTTATGAACTATAAGAATTGGAAATGAAAGTATAAGCTCTGATTTCATGTGGCCAGAAGTTTCGGTAAAAAATTACTAATAACTTACTAGTTTGAACTGTTTACAAATGATGAAAAAAGATACTATAATAGCTATAACATTCTATAATGACAAATTTGGCTCATATAGAATTATTTATACTGTGGAAAAACTACTAACTACTTCAGGATGGAAAATGCTATTCAAAAAATCAAAGTTCACTAATTTTATCAACAAGTGAATTCAAAAACACTTTCTTATGAACTATAAGAATTCGAAAGGAAGCATAAGTTTTGATTTCCAGTCAGCCGAAATGTAATTGGAAAAACACCAAACGATTTTTTCTTAACTTGAACTGTTTACAAATAAGGAAAATTACAGCTTGGTAACAGTTGTGATTCAAGCAGAATTACTTATATTGTTTGAGAAATATTCAGTTTCTAAGAACTGAAAGCGTTAAAACAATTGTTAAAATAATTTTGTGATTTAGAAACGATTTCTGATCACATAATATGATAAATTAATCAATCACTAATAATTTTGTTAACAATTTAGTGGGTAAATAATTTTTATACTGCACAAATGTTTAGGAGAAAAGTTAGGCCTGATTTCCTTTTATTCGAAACTTTTGTCATTAATTACATTGAATTAATTGGGCTTGAATCATTAAGAATCATTAGGACGACGAAAACTGTTCTCTAGCCTCTTTTCTTGTAACGATCGGATACTATAAGAATTGGACGAATTCTTTATCATCTTGATCTATTCAAGCAATGAAATGATTTCATTACCTATGACTAAAACGAGCTCAAAAAAATGCAAAGAAAGCTTATTTATAACAGGATTAATATGTTTAAATAATAATGTCTCAATATTAAATTATTTCATAATATTATTTGTTATATTGCTAAAGTGAATAGCTTTTCTTATAGTGATGATGACACAGTAACAATTTGATCCCTTAAAATGCATGCAAAAAGAAAATAAAGGATTGAATGAAATCTGCTATACATATTTCAGTGTATCATGTCAGAACATTACTTCTTGAACGATCAAGCACCACGTGCTCGTGCGAGTTAAATCATATTTTTATTCATTTTAAATTATTTCATCGAATGAGTCACTTTAGTATTGCCAACGATCCAAAAAGCTTTGTCTCACATTTATGGGTTTAAAAAAATATCGCATTTCCTATTTATTTCATTTCATATAATCAAGTGATCAAAATGACATTTTTCTAGGCTTCATTTGCTATATTAATAAACATATTTTTAAAAAATCAGATCTTTTGTAAATGCAATAGCAACATGTTATTAAAAGCTGATTTTTTTTAGATGATCGTGTCGATAGAATAATTTCGATTTTTCGCCTACGTATTTTTGTTGAAGCCAAAAACCTCATCCCCAAAACAACATCATATCCTGGCATGATAATAATATTTTCTGTAAATGTAGTAGACGTAAATTTAATAGTAAGTAATGGCTGAAAAATAAATATTATTTTAAAACTGCTGCTTTGAAAAACAGCAAATTTTTAAAGCAAGCAAGTGCTTCAAATACGTTAGCCTAAACCTCAGGCCATGATTTATCAAACCTAAATATGTCACAAAACTCTTAACAGTTTAAATAAAAACTATGGAAAGTACATCCTCTGCTTGTCTCGATCACCAAACTCTAAAATTCCCGTAGTGATCTCAGCTTGTAATCAATAAAGTTAGACATTTCTCCTATGCCATTTAGTTATACATTACTACTGATAATTAGATTTTACAAATTCATTCATTTCTAAAAGTAAATTACTATTAAAAACTAAATCAATTTCTAAAATTTAATTTTTTTTTTGGTATAAGAGAAATGTGTTTGTAAATATTCGAAAACAAAATTGTATGATTCGAAAACACTCAAAAATCAAAATTAAATATTTTTTTCTTTACTTATCTTGACAAGTTGCATTTTTTAAAAAATAAATCAATATAATGTAAAAAAAATTAAAATAATAGGCAATGATGGCGTTTATTATAAAGTCAGAACATGACGTTATTTTGGCAATGGGATAGACAAAATTCCGTCGCGAAAAACTGAATTGATATTATCTGCACGAGCACGTCAACAAAGCAGCTTTTAATGACGCGTTGCCACCGCATTCACAAAAACTCAGATTAAAAAAAATTAGTTAATGACTACAGCAAATAAAACCTAGAAAAATGTAATTTTGAGCACGTGATTATATGAAATACAATAAATAGGAAATGTTATATTTTTTTAAACCCATAAATGTGAGACAAAGCTTTTTGGATCCTTTGCAATACTAAAGTGACTCATTCAATGAAACAATTAAAAATTAATAAAAATAGAATTTACCTTGCTCGAGCACATGGTGCTTGGCCATTCAAGAAATGATGTTTTGACATGATACATTGAAATAGGCGTAGCAGATTTCATTTTAATCTTTTTTAATAAAATTTTTTTAGTCGTGTCAATCAAATTAAATGAGCTACATCTTACCATAAAAAGATGAGATATTAATTATACCAAATTATTTTAAACAATACTTAAGCAATAGCGACAAAACATTTTGTATGGTTAGCTATACTTTGAAGGGGATTTCATTATCGATGCTTTTCTAGTTTAGAACTGTAGTTTTTAAATTCAGCTCCACACACAAAAAAAATCTTTACTCCCTTATTTGTTTCATTCTGACTGGATTTTTTGTATGAATGATTTAAACTTTTCATATACTTTAATAACTCTTTTTTGGCGAGTTCAATTCATAATAAAGATTTAAATGAAATCTGCTATACATATATCAATACATCATATCAGAATATCATTTCTTGAGCGGCCAAGCACCACGTGCTCGTTCAAGTTAAATCATATTTTAAATCATTTTAATTGTTTCATTTGAATGAGTCACTTTAGTATTGCAAACGATCCAAAACACCTTGTCCCGCATTTATTGTTTTTAAAAAATATCACATTTCCTATTTATTTCGTTTCATATCATCACGTGCACAAAATGGCATTTTTCTAGGTTTTATATGCTGTAGTCATTAACTTATTTTTTTAATCAGATATTTTGTAAATGCAATGACAACGCTTTATTAAAAGCTGATTTTTTTAGATGCTCGTGCAGATAACAGCATTTTTATTTTTCGCCTACGGATTTTTGTTGATGCTTAAAACCTCATCCCAAGAACATCACCATATTTTGACATGATAATAAAAATTGCTCCACTTTAACGTATTACTTCATATTATCTCACTCTAAAAAGCATTGTCAAATATAATTATCATTAATGAATCGGATAAATGGAGATTTTTAGCATTAAAAACGATCAGCTCCTAATATCAAAGAATCACAGTTAATAAATATTTAAAAAACTTCAGTGAATGAAAAAAAATTGTAAATAACACTCGTGAAAAAATATTTTTGGGATCAAAATTTTAGGAGACTAAATTTTATAGTAATTCAAAGTGAGCTTGCTTCAGAGAATTTGTTCTGTGATTAGAATACTTCAAACAGTGCATGAGAATATGTTGAATATCATTGTTTTTGTCACGGGAGAGACAATCATAGTTTTTATAAAGTTCAAATTTATTCACTACAGCTAAGGTGATAATCATCCGGGTAGTTAAACATGCAGCTATACAACTTCTTTTCTATTTTTAAACCATATGGTAAAAGAAAGAATGTATTAAATATTTCCTGGAGCTTATTGGTACTTGGTACTTATTCTTATTTGTTATATATTGTGAAGCGAGATTTTTGATAAGATATTATATATGCTACAACATTCAGATCAAAATGTGGGTAAGACTTTATTACCATTTTGGGGAGACAAGCAGTTTTTTTCATTTCAAAATACATGTGAATGCATTGAGAAAATACTAATATAAATTTTTGATTGAAATTTCTTCTAACAGGAATTTTTGTTTCGCCCATTCTATGAATAACTGTTGACATGGCTTGAAGAACAACAAACTATATATTAACAACAATACTGTCTTTTTTTAAATCGCGAGCTTATCCAAAGTAAAGCAGATTGCTAAAACTTCAACTGTAAAAATGGAATTAATAAGATGAATTCGGCAACTAAAAGAACTGAGAGTTTCCTTACTTTACAATAGAAATAATAAATTGAAACTTTAGATTCATCCATGGGGATGACAAAATAGTATGGAGATTTTTTGTTCAGAGATTCTCAAAAGTGAATTTCGGTGATAAAAGTAAATTGTGTCTTATTTTTGAAATTGAATTCGGAAATAAAACTTTCCGCAAGCATGCAAGCAATTCAAACGGCCAAACTGTTGCCAAATTATCATTAACAAATCTGACCACATTTTGGTCTCTTATAATCGTTTTATACATGTATATAGATATATGTTTCGTATAATAAGAAAATGCTGATAGTGCTCCTGTATTAAAACTCAACTGATTATCTAAGAACGAAGAATAAGTATTTACAACTGTTAGAAAACAAATTTCCCGATGATGTAGTTATTTTTGACCTTTTTTAGGAATGTTTAATCATTATATGCTTACTTTTACAGTAAAACTACAGTAAAAACAGTAAAATACAGTACACTGTAAAAACTTGTGTGTGTGTGTGTGTGATAGTCTTCCCTCAAATAAATAAATTATTGATCATATATGTAAATGATAATCCATACGTTAAAAAAACCATTGCTTATATGAAGTTATATTGATGTGTGGTTTTGTGATTAAAAATATCTAATATCTGTTAAGGTAAAGTAAATCTTTTATTTATAAAAATGTAAATCGTGTAAGGAGATTTCAAGAAATTTTTGTAATCTAATTGTTTCTCTTTTAAGTTATCATGTTTACATACACATGACGAGTTTTTCAATTGTACCAAATATTTTTTTAATATTAGGAAAATTAATTAATATTAGGAAAGTTTCAAAGAAATGAACATGACTCAAAATTAGATTAAGGTAAATAGAAATCTTTTTTATCCAAAACATCGAATATTTTCATAAAATATGTGAGATATTCAAAATTGAAAATACGATTTCTTTTAATATCAAACTATTACTGAAAAATTAAGAATTATATTAAACTAAGATCAACATTTTGTTATAGAACAGATATGTTAGATTAAAAATACGATCAATTTGCCTATTATTAAAGAATAAACGATATGTGAAAATTTTTACATTCGAATTAAAGAAACAACACTTCTTCAGCGATATTTCCGCTTTAACGAACAAGTCTTTGAAAGTTGTATATGATTAAAAGTGGAGAAGGGTTCACAAATATCTTTTGCAAACTCGTGCATAAATTTTCTTCCAAAATCGACTCCCCCTCCCCCCTTTTTTTCTTTTCTTTTCTTCTAGCACGCAAATTTGATGACGTAGCTCATTCAAAAATACAATATAAAAGAAGAAGAAAATGCATCGCGAATTCTCAAAACAACACATATCTTTTACGGTGGCAATTAAACCTCGAATTCCACCCAAAACAAAATCCCTTTTAACTTCCAAACGAGGTACCTGAATGGGTACTATTGCATTTTTAAGAGCATCTTCGAAAAGAACCAAAAAAAGAAGAAGAAAAGTGAAGACCAAATCACTACACCCGTCTCGTCATCAAATATCAATACCGAAAGAGAAGAAGAAAAAAAGAGATGCCGAAATCAAATCGCTCCATTGGAAAAAAAGATCATCGCTCTCTTGAATTTGGCCGCAATATCCTTACTTCTGGCCCGTTGATCCTTGCATTTAGACGGAAATGATTCCTCTGTTTTGGTCCAAAACATAGACGCCCGGAGCGCAATCCGATTTCCGTTCTCCTAATTATTTCCCATTCAGAGCCACTGAAAACTGCAACCGTCGCTGAATAGTAGATTTTTCTCTCTCTTTTTTTCTCTCCTTTTCTTTATTTTTTTCTAATCCATCGGCCCACTCTTCTATGGCGGCACGAAATCGGCTTTTTAATCAGCTGCCTTTTATTCCGCTTCCGTCGCTCTCCGGTATAAAAGGCCCGCAAGTGGTACGGCCGGCAGGGATGGTTAACCAGCAAGAATGACTCCAGGAATTTGGTGGAAGGAGAAAAAAGGATGGCTGTGTTTATGGACTGGCGATGATGTCACTTTCAAGGGATTCCTTTCAACATTAATAGCATTCTTTTGGATATTGTGCCACCTTGATATGTTAATTCTTTAAATATTTTGTGCTTAATGTGTTGTGGTGATTGCAATATAAGCCAATTAATATCCTTCGAGCTGAAGGGTCCCTTTTGCTCTATCGATATGTTACTCGGCTACTAACCATAAGATTAGGAGTTCGGGCCTAGCGC
>JAOUZG010023435.1:3356264-3387221 GCA_026289955.1 Argiope argentata | reverse complement strand
GGAGTATTGGTAGCACAACAAAATAAGATTATATAAAGATAAAAATGAAATCTGCTATACATATTTCAATGTATCATGTCAGAACATTCGTGCAAGTGAAATTATATTTTTATTAATTTTAATCATTTCATCGAATGAGTCACTTTAGTATTGCAAACGATCCAAAAAAACTTTGTCTCGCATTTATTATTTTTTAAAAAAAATCCCATTTCTTATTTATTTTATTTCATATAATCACGCGCTTAAAATGACATTTTTTTCGGTTTTATTTGTTATAGTAATTAACTTATTTATTTTAAACAGAGCTTTTGTAAATGCTATTCCAACGCGTTATTAAAATCTGATTTTTTGAGATGCTCGTGCTGAGATAATAAAATTTTAATATTTCATCTACGGAATTTTGTTGAAGCCAAAAACCTCATCCCAAAAACTACATAATTTTCTGACATGATAAAAAAAATTAACTTGTTTTTCTTGATGTTTGCTTATTTATATTTGAGAATTATTTTCGAAAAATAATTTTGCTGTACATAAAGGCTTCTGAATGTATTCACTTTTAGTGCTATTTAGTTTTGAAAATTTAGTAGCGCTATTTTCATTTGGATTATTATATAATGTCATGATAACTAAAAATTAACCACAGGGAATCTGCTTCTTTCTTGTATACTAAATTATAATGTACTGAAATTTAATGCAATATACATTTTGTAAAGTATCTCTTTCTTTTAAATGGTTATGCCAAAATTTACTATTAAGCAATAAATTTCATTTAAAAATCTTAAATGCTTAAAAGTAATTCATGCATTTATCTTTTGAAAATTTTAAGCTATCACGTTCGTATTCAAGAATAGACTTATGGATTGTTAACAGACTAGAGATGATCAGAAGCATATTTATTCAGATTAACAACTTTATCGACAATACCAAATACCTAATGTCATCCATATAGCTTATTGGACTTTTGATTTATCATTCGCTCACAAACACGAATAGATACACAATAAAGTTCTAAACCTTGTCTTCGTATTTAAAGAAGCCTATAAACTTGGCAATTTATCAAAACGTTTAAGTTGAATTTCTCATAAGAATGATTTCTTTTTCCATAATTCATATACGAAAAAGAAATGCGATGGAAAAGCAGTAATAAAAACTAAATTTTATAAAAGAAGTTTAGTTTTAAACATTATTAGGAGAATAGTTTAATAAATTGTTTTAAGACAAGTTGATTTTATTGGCAGTCTTTATTTACAAATATTGAAATAATCTAAAAGCCGATAACACTCCAAATCTTGAGAACTCATATAGAATCATCTACTTCTAAAAAAATATTCTTGGGATGTAAGATGAAGAAAGAACAACCCCCTGACTGGCCTTGATGCTCTGAGTGATTTTTAATGTTGAATCTGAAATCTGAAATAATCTGAAAGGGCAAAATAACTGGAATGAAAATAGACAAATTAGTAGTTTAATATTCCTAATAAAAGAGTGAAATCTTGTTGTAAAATACTAAAAGCTACAGAGATTTTTTTTAGTTTATTTGCATTTAAATTGTCTTCCAACTCCTGTGCATAATATTCTGATCAATAAAAAATAATCGAAAACAATATCTATTTCCAGCCATTAAAATCCAATTACTCCAACAGTTCGTTTATCTCAAAATTAACATTTAAAATTTTCTCCAAAAACCTGACACAAAATTCCCAGAATGTTGCCAATTTATAATTAATAATAATACCTGATCGGACTTCGCTAAACATGATAACTAATTACTGAAGCTTGTGTAAATGTGCCCTCTCGTGGCTTATTTTTGAAATCGAAAAGTATTCTCTTTTACATAAGTCTCATTAATATTAATTGCCTCTTAATTGGACTGAGCACACAAATTCGAATGGCTTTTAATTAAGCGTCATTCTTCCCTCTCACATTTCATTGGCAGAATAATTATGATGTCGTCGCTTTCTCGCAGACGCTGGTTGTAAATTGAGACGCCGAAAGAAAACAAAATAATCGTGGAACAAAAACAACTCGTTTTAGTTTTTCATTCTTGTTGAGTTATTGTCGTGGAGAAATCGATGAGGATGCATCAAAAATCTATGGATTTTAAGCTAAACAATGTTATTGTGTATGATTAAGTACCTTTAGAATAAATTTTAAAGGTATGGAATTTGATCATGCTTCATGGCATGAATTTTATAAATATACTAGCCGCCTTTGGCGACCAGTCGGTTCGCCAGTATTAATGCTCGCTAAAGTTTGCTCGCTAATATTTTATGTAGCTGTGTCTCATAACAGGTTTTTCACCAAAATATTTTGAAACCAAACAAATTTTGATAATCATATAATTCATTTATAGTATTATTTATGATTATTTTCTTCAGATGATTTGTTCACTGTACTACTCATCTTTCTCTTTCTCGTCGAGCAATGATTGTCCCGAAATTGATATTTTACTTAAATGGTGGAGATATTGATATTTTACTTAAATGGTGATATTTTACTAAAATTCTGTTTTTATAGAATAATGAGATTCAAATTTTCATAAATGGAAACACACTAAACAAATAAAGACACTATTGGTTTTCGAGAGATGCAAAAGCTTAAAAACCGCTTGGAAAATGCCTCGTACAGACGAAATAATGGTGACACACACACACACACATCTTTCCTTTTCTATCCTTTTTTTTTTCTTCACTACTTTTCTTTCTATAAACCTTTTCTTCGCTTTGTTATTACTTTTTTCTTCCCTGCCCAGACTTTATTTTGAGCAGGCATAAATTAAGTATTCATACCGTCTAATAATAAAAGCAACTATTTTCTTTCTTTTTTTAAACATCCCGTTATCTATGAATGAAAACCAACTGACTTCGCGTATTTCTTTCTAAACAAATCATAATTTATTACTTCCTGCTATCTTACTCGGTGTGGGAGAAGGAAATGCCGATTTTTGGCGGGAAAGTAAGAAAAGTGTCGTTGCTTGCTTATCTTTATATGCATCACCCCTTAGCATAATACAATCGTCGAAAAGGGCTTGTCTGGGGATCTTGAAATTAATGGTATGCAGAATATTATTTGATTCAGTATAAATGTATAAATAGATGCTTTTGTAAATTTGGAAATTTCTTCCTTAATTCCAATTTTAAAAACTTCAGAAGGTATTATAAGAACAAATTTTATTTTAAGGATCAAATGTTGATGAAAATATTCACTTATCACCAGCAGTTAAATATTTTGAAGCTATTGATTACTGGCCAATTTTTTCATAACAATTCATATAGTCAAGAAGCAGGAATCAAAGCTATGACTTCATATATATATATTTAACGAAATTTTCTAAATTGTTATCCAATTTACGGTCAAAACCTTTGCTTGGAAATTTAATAAGATGCACAGTTAAAATAAATTTAAAAGTTTCAATAACCGTGATTATTTTATATGTTTTAATTAAATATTTTAGTTATGTTCTTTGAATTAAATTTGATGATTGATATTTAAAAGGCGGTCATGATAAAAAAAATTACGTTTTTACAGTCCCAAATTCTTATTATAGGATTATTTGTTAGCTGAGCTTATTTTTTAAAAATTACGAAAAATATCGTAGAAATAAAATTTTATTCAGTTATGTTTTACAATATATGTATTTGTTTCAAAGGCTTAGAAAATAAGCTTACATTTTTCGGGTTTTTTTTTTCATTTTACTTATTTTTCAATTTACAGAGCGAAGAATTTTGAAGGCTAGAGACCTAGTTTTCCTAAAATTTGATATTCTGGATCGAGCTTAAGATCTCAGCTTCCATTTTGGTTAGGTTCGAACTTATAATGAATCCAACTTGAAACTGATAAATATTATATCAAATTTTTAGTTAAGTCAAAAAATATTTGGAAAAGTGAATTCCGAATGCTTTGCTTAATTTGAATTTGTTTTAATTTATGAAAATAAAAATTATTCAGTTTAAATTCTATACTCAATTTTGGGCTCCTAGAATTGAAATTGATAATTCAAATTACATTCAGATGAAAAAAATATTAATAAATATCAATATATAACTTAAATAACTGATAAAGTATAGTTTCACAACAAAATTATTTTTTCTATTTCAAATTAAATAATAATCCCTTCGTCAACAGGACATTTAAACAATTGCAGTAATTTATCCAACACATTTATTAACCCTTCGCATTTGGAAAAATAATTAGATGCAAAATTATTCGCCTAATACAAAGATTTGTTTATTGCTATGAAAAATAAATATACATAATTCTTTTAAGTCGAATTTTTTTGAAAAATTAATCCACATCTCTTAACCATTATGCAGGCGTTTTTAACAATTAAATATGAAAAATAAATAAATAAAACGTCAAAATGATGCACAATTTTGAATGGTGCCTCAGAGGCACCATCGGAGGGTGAAGGGTTAACATCAGAAGACACTTTTATTATACATTTTTTTATATTCCTTAATATTTTTACATTTATATTCATAGTACACCCACACATTTATTACAAAAAACACAAAGAATTAATTATGTTTTTCCTTTTTGTATTGTTATACATATTTTTATCAGTAAAAACCAAATTTTAAAAATTTTATTTGGAATTAGATCTTTTTATTTTTTTCATGCACACTTTTATTGATCGAAGTAACATTAAATTTGAATCTTTAAATTATTTAAAATATTTTTCAACTTAGATGTCTATCTCTAATAATTTAGAAGTTAGTAATTAGGTCACGAATAACGTAGACAATTTGTGTATACTTAACCAGTTACATTAAAATAGTTAAAATACTTTCTCGCCTACGTGATTCTTAATGGAAATGTCCTTTAAATGTCCTGTTGGCTACATTCTTATTGATGGAATGGTTAACGGCTAACTGTCACGAACGCATTTTATTGCAAATTTTATGTCAAATAATTAATACATGTAGTGAATATGGTTGGTTATAAAATGATAATTTATTTAACTGTTTAAGCATTTAAATTGCAATAATCTATTTGAACAAGGTATATAATATTTATTGTATATATATTTGTGGTGAATCATCCCTGTTTTACAAGAAATAAATCTGTAACCTTCTTTATTTGCATGAATTCGAAATTTTGGTATGTAGTAATGTTGATGTGTTATGGTGTTAAGTTGGAAATAATTATGAAATTTTTCTTTCATGAGATATCATTCAACAAAAATAAACATATATTTTTAAAAACTGTAAAAATATTGAAAGCAATGTTTTTTTTTTTTTTTTGTTAAATTACATATCCATCGAAAAGTTTTCAGCATTTAGATCTTCGAAGTTTCTGAAAACCAAACTAAAGTTGAAAATTGTGTGAACTGTATATAGATCCGACAGAACTAGAGAGATGTAAAAAAATAAAGATTTATTATATATTTAGGAAGTGCGTCAGGAATTGTAACAAGTGATGTTATAGATTTTAAAAAACAACTTTCCTAAGCACTTCCAAGAAACTGGCCCCAGTGGTCAGAAACCTTAATCTAATCGAATGTATCTTGAATTTGTAACGCTTTTTTGACTGTACAAATGTATGAATGAAGTATTACTACTCATGTTGATTTCTTGCAATTCAAATAAAGAATAACTGCCAAAGTTGTCTCGTTTCTTTGACTGATAATCGCCCATTTTGTTCGTTTTAAAATAAAAATCACTAAGCAGTCAATCATAATTCTATTTCTTTACTTACTTTCTAATGGAATTAATACGATTTTTTAATTTCCTTTTTGGAGATTATTCCGGTCATAATGAATCGTATTTTTCTTTCGTTTTTTGTTACTATTTTGCACTTATTTTGTTATTATAATACACTGTAAATTACGTTCAAACAATTAAAGATCATTTTAAGAATTAATTTTGAACAGAAAATAAATTATGTTATTTTCCCATAAAACAATCAAGCAGCACCCATTCAACAAGTTCAATCACTTTAACCCTCGAATCGACGCGTGCATGTAAGGTTTAACACTAGAAAACTTCATTTTACAGCATGGCACTGCAAAAATTCGACAATCACTATTCTTGTGCTCCATTTGACCAACTTTTAATAAACGTTTGGAATTCAAAGCATGAACAGAACTTTTAAAATCTTCGAATTGTATTTCAAAGATGTAAACGAACGTGGTAAGTTATTGCTATATTTATTTTTCTTTTTGCTAGTAAGTGACTACATTGAAAAGTTGATTTTTTGGGAATGAATTTTTTATTTAATATTTTAAATGTTTGAACATGTTTCTTTATAAATAATTCCTTTAGAATTTTGTTTCTAAGTGTATTTTTTGGACAGTTATGCTGATATTTATGTTTGCATGTAGATATTTTTTAATGCTATTTTGCATTCTTTAAAACTTTGATAGAACTTTCTTACAGAAAAACCTCATACATTAAAATTTTGTGCATATTTTTTAGTCAAATTTGGTATGATAATTTCTCAATAGTTTCTGCATTCCTGAATTAGAGAATAAACATTCTATTGATTTAGAACTATTTCATAGTTAGTGCTTCACAAAGTAAAAAAAAACAATGAAAATTCTGTATTATTTATCATTTGAGCGGCAATATTTAAAGTATTGAATATATCATTATATTTAAAATATTGAATGGATATTAAATTTAAATATTGAATATTGGGTATAGAAATGTATCAATTTTTTGTTCAGGACCTAGATAATATATTTCTTAAACGATCTTCAAAGTATTAAGCAAATCATTTGATAAACCTCTAACTATAAGATTTTCAATTTATTACTCTTTTTAGCTAAAAAAGGGCGCCTTTTTTCATATTTTTAAGAAATTTTTGTCATTTAACATATTTTGTTTTAAGAAATGTTTTTTAATCTCTTTTATGCAAATGCTTAAAAATCTAATTCCTTTGTAACATTTTTTTAAAAAAATCCTCCCGAAAGTTATCGCATACCTTAAAAATTAACGTAGCTGCTATAAACAGCTTTATATTTCATTCGCCAAACGATAAAAAAAAACTACTTTGATGGAAATATTTTCTATAGCTGGTAAATGTTCTTATGGAAGAATGTACTGAGCAAAGAATCTTTACCTTTTTACAAATCGAACAAAAATTCAAACAGTCGAATAAAAATTAGAACTAAGTTTAGAAGAAGTTCATGATATATCTTAGGTAAGAAAGGTGCAAACCTGCAAAAATCACAAGTTTTAGAGCAAAACCTTTGCCCGAAATTTATATGTTTTTTAAAAATATTTACTCGGATGATTTCGATGCAATAAAATTTTCTTATTCTTTTATATCTAAACTTCAGTTACTGTTTTTTTTCCTTCTTATTTCCATAGTGTGTTTCTACAATTTGGTAAATATCAATTTTATAAATATTGCTTTAGGATACAGATATTTCATTTGGAAGATTGGCTATTTCATTTACATTATTTTCATTTCATTTGGCTCTTTGATAATTTTTTTTTGTTTGGGTTTTATAATTACACTCTTTCTATTCGTTTCCAAGTAAAATTATTTGAAATAATTTTATTCTAATATAATATAATTATAGGATTTATCATTTCAGATGTTTCTATTTTATAATAGTTTATCTAGTAATGTACTCTTGATGGAAATACTCGCAATGTTGGCATACAAAAGATGCCTTTACAATCGGTTTATATTCCTATTGCGATATATTGCCTGCCATTATAATCATTCAAATCTTTCCATCTCAGAGAATGCAAAGTTGTGGGTGTCCCATCAATATAGGCAATAGTTCACTGCCCCCTCGAGTTATAAAATTTTACACAATAATTCTAGAATCCTGCCAGAATAATTAATATTAGCCCTTTGCACTCGATGGTGCCTCTTGGACACCATTCAAGACGGTGCATCATTTTGACGTTTTATTTATTTTTCAATTGTGATTATTGAAAATACCTACAAAATGGTAAAAAGTCGGAGAAATTCAATTTTAAACACACTCACAAATTTAGAGCAATAAACGAGCCTTTTTATATTGAATAAATATGCATCAAATTACTCTTCTGAATGCAAAGGGTTAAATTCTGGTACGTCGACTATAAGGAGATCAAATGAATTATGCAGTTTATTAGCGAAAATATTTATTGGATTCAAAATCATAATTCGAAGTAGAATAATCATCAGAACAATATACCAACTCCTTTTACAACGTATGATTAGTAACAGCCTGAGCAATTTACTGAGGGTATAGAAGTCCTATTTATTGAAATAAAAAAATTAGTTATGAATTTAATTTACAATCAGCATATTTTTCTAATTTCATTGCATATATTTCTCCCTCGGATAATGATGTTCCTTTAACGGTAACGATTTTCAGGTTCCAAGAAAGTGAATCAATGATGGATTACAGATGAGAGGTTTTCCTACAAAGACATTAAATGAACATTTTCCGTTATTCCTCTAACCGTAATAAAATAAGTTGAGAAGTTTTTTGGAAACAATACAGAAACACTAATATTACAGCGCAATATAAAAATACAACAGTTTAATTACATACAAAAGATCTACATTGAATTTAAATTCAATTTAATATATTCATGAAAATTTTTAGAAAGTGTATTATCTTCGGCTTTTTATATGAAATAAGCAATGAGTATAAATTTGGCAACTATATCAAAAAGATTAATAAATAATAATAAAAAAAAGAAATGTCATTGTCTCAACTTTCTCTTAAAACCTGCACAGAAAGCCGCATTTTGTGTTTCATTTCGTCGAATATAGATTAAAAAAATAGAAAAAATATTTTCTTTCTGACAAATTAGGTTATAAATATTATGCATACCTACAATGCGTTGCATCATGACTACATGTCGCATTTCATTTATCTAGCTTTCAACGTTTTCGAGATTTGCATTCACCTGTATAGGAATCGAGAAATAAAAACAAAAACTATAGAATATACTTTCCTCAATGATATTTGTTTTTATTATATGACAGCGTATGAAGTTTAGTAAAAAAAATGTCAAATGGTCTATTTAGATGCATATAAGTTATGTTTCAAGGCATTATTAAGCCTACTTTGGGATGATGTTAGCAATCTTATACCTTGATTGGCTGACGAGGACGATACTTGAGACGGAACTTTACTTCCAGCCATTTAAATTCAGTTTATCTATTTTACCCTGATCCAGGCGGATTTAATGGCGCAACATAGCTGTTACGCGAAAATTCTGCAGTGCAATCTGGTTTCGTATCTGCAATCCTTGTATTCCAAAGTCAAAGCTTTATCCTCAAATCACCACCGAGTGACAGATAAAAATAAATTAACTGCAGAAAGAATTCAAATACATTTTTCTAATAAATTTCGTTTCTCATTTGTTTCTAAACACCAGTAGAAGTGGTCTCCCAAAACTTTATCGTATACTTTATTATAAAGGTACCTGAAAAGGCCTTAAACTGGCTTAGTTATGAAATATTAACCTTTGGCGGGAATGTAGCATTTTTATGGAATTTCTCGTGTCATTCTTTTCGAGTTATTTGGAGATTTATACCTGGCATGCTCTTACTAAAATCCAAAAATTGAATCTGTATTTTAAATGCGTTTTTTGCAATCGATTTAAACAAAAATTAAATAAAAAGCTACACTTGTAGCTACAAAATCACAAAACAAATTCTACATATTTATCTAAATGTGTTTTTGAGTTATTATATTTATATATTTCAGAAAGTGCAAACCGACAATTGATCAACCCCTTTATTATATTTGGCTCAAAATTTGACGGGAGTTACACGGTATAGATGTTAAATATATGCGCCAAATTTTATTACCAAGTTATCTTTATTTTGTAGTTATCTTTCTGACTTATATTCGATTAGCCAATCATAAAGATTTCCTCAGAACGGGCTTTGCTCAAAATTTGAAAGAAATCTACAAATTTGGTGAAAAGATCGCATATTAAATTCCATTCATCAATCCATCTATCTCAAATCGTTTATGAGTTATGCTTGTCACAGATAGACATATAGAGTTTTAAAAAATGTATTTTTCGAACTCAGGAATATATAGAACATGGAGAATTCGGCAAACTCTCAAGTTAGCATTCTCCTCTATGTTATTATTGTTACTTATGGCAATTGCTTATGGTCAAGCCCTCTGCTGATGTAGCAGCAAATTTAAGCCGAAAGAAGCGTCTCTTGATTTCGAAGTAGCGCCAACTCGGGCCAAGAGTACGACTTAGCTACGCACTCGCCACATTCGCTTGCACATCCCCTTTTTACAGGGTGGTACATTCACACACCTTACAGATAGAACACAGAACAGCCATGCCAGAACTAGGACTCGAACCCGGGATTCCCAGAACACGAGGAAGATGCGCTACCTCTGAGCCAGAGAACCGGCGTACTTTCTCTTTACTAGGGGTTCTCAAACTTTTAGACATTGCGACCCCCTTTTTAGACTAAGTATTTTGTGACCCCCCAAAATATTTTAATTCTGTCTAAAGTTTAGACAGAGAATTTGAAAATTTTACACGTACTCAAGAGTTTGTAGAGTATGTGTCGGGTATTGGGGCCACCTCCCTTGACACTTCATCTCTCTCCTTACTAGTATCATCTCATCTCGACACTTTGATTGAACAGTTTACAGATTACATTCCAGTTAAGGATACGAGTGGGGTTGTGTGGATAGTCAATCCGTTCAGTAAGCAAGCCGTAACAAAAGCTGAGATAAGTGCCCTTCATCACGATCAACTGATAGAGATTTTAAGTGATCATTCAGCTAAAGTAACTTTTAACATAGCTTATATCGACAAATTTTGGATTCGCATTAAAAAGGAATACCCAGAACTGTCCACAACAGATTAAAATCTTTGATGCTATTTTCTACATATTACAACTGTGAGCAAGGATTCTCCATAATGATAAATTTAAAAATAAAATCCAGAAATCGTTTGACACTGGAAAAGGACATTGTTTTTTGTGTTACAAAGCTTATTCCAGACGTTAGAAAATTGGTTAATTCGAAACAAGCTCATGTATCCCATTAAATAATAGAACACAAAAACCAACCCGTATTTGTATCAAAAGCTTTAGGTGTATTCTTTTTTTAAAAATGAAAACTACAGAAATAAATTAATTTTCTTTGAACTTCTCTTCCACATCTCGCGAACCCCATAGACACATCCCAAGACCCCCCGGGGGGTCGCGACTCACCTCTCGAGAACCCCTGCTCTATACTATGTATAATAAAAATTAAGAAAATTATTAAGTATATTCAAATTTAATTCTTGAGGTCTGATTCATTTAAACAACATTCACAAAAAAAACCTTAGTTTTTTTTATTGCACAAAATGTATTTCATCACGTGTTATCATATACACGAAAACGAACTAACAATGAGCTCAGCCTAATATGTTTCAGTGGCGATTACTTTGTAACAACTTAATATACTCCACCTGAAATATCGCAGTCAAGTAATTCCATATAATTGAAATTTGGCACATTTAGTGCTTCGGAACTCCGCCTTCTACTATTCAGAGCAGCCTGGCAGTATAACCGAACACGTTCTCGATTTTTTCAAAAGGGACGAACCCTTCAGTAACTTCCTTTTCCCTAATAAATGTCTTGTTATTACATAGATGCATTAGTCCAGTGGGCTGGTTTACTAATGAGTGAGTCAGAGCCATATTATTAGTAATGTGCTTGCAACACAAATTCCATGTTATTCACAAAATGCCTCTGGTGCCTGCGGTCTTTTCGAACACGCCTTTTGCAACCTATTACAGAGAATGTGTCATTAGACTAAATCATTCGTTGGATCATAATAAGCGGATTTTGATATAATTGCAGCAAATTCTGAAATTTTGTATCCCTTCTATGCCCTTGAGATTATAAGAAGCCTATTATTTAGCAAGCGGAAACTATTCATTTTATTTGGTAATAGCATTTTTAATTTATTTTTATTACTAAATTTAAAAGAAAAAATGTAATTAAACATTTTAAGGAATCGTAAAATTATGAGATGTTTATAAAAATGAAACGAGAATTCTAATTATATCAATAATATTTTGTTTTGAATGATTGTGTTAGAATTTTTAAGTTGCTTCACACATTTTTACAATTTTGTTTTCACATCCTTGTATTCGATATAATAATTCTTTTTTTTTACTTTCCACTACATTAAAAAAAACTTTTTTTTTAATTTTTTATATTTTGTTCTTTAAAAATTAAAGATATAAGATAAAAATAGAAGATATTAGGGCCATTACTCATTTCCCAAATATCTTTATTTTATCCTTTGTTATGATGTTGTTTTGATTAGAATGTTTTGATGTCTCCGAAATTTATGGGGGGGAATTTACCTGCTTTTACCAGTATTGTATTATTATTTTATATGATTCTTTGAAAGCAGGTGTAGTTCTAAAAGGTTAACCTATTTTCACCCGTATGGCATTGTTATTATATATGCTTCTTTGACAGCAGCTGCGTTTTTAAAAGGCTGACGAAGAACTTTGATATCATAACCGTTATTTCATCTCATAATCAATCGAGTTCCAAAATTTTGTTTGCCAGCTAGAAAAATTAAAAAGGAAAGTTTTAAAAAATTATATAGAAATAGAGAGAGAGACTGATTGAGAAGTCTCGTAAATTGTTTCAAACTGGTTTAAATTGGTTAATGACTTAAACTATCTAAGATAAACAATGACTTAAAAATAATAAAAGTTTTACATAATAACTTGAAATTCGCTAAATTTTTTGTGGAATCTCAAAATATTTTCTCAATTATATTAAGTTGACTCGCCTAATACTGAATCAACTTTAAATTAAAATTAATTTATGCACAAGTAAATAAGCTATAAAAACACTGCAAAATCAGATAGTTTTCCGAACAATAGAACTACTAAATTTCGCAAAGCCTGAAGAGAGAAACCGCGGCAACAATAATTTCATTTTTATAAGCAAACGTGAATCAAAATCATTAATTAAATAGAATGGAAGTAATTACAGCTAACATGTGTCAACAATTAGTAATAACAAAATAAATTAATAGAAGAGAAATTCTTGATCGAACGATATTATTTTTGAGCGTTTTAATAAATTATTAATGTTCACGTTAATTATTTTCTAAAAACTCAAAATTATTATCTTTTTATCGGTAAAAATATTATTTATAGAATAGTAAATTTATATCAACCTAACAAGCACGTATTTTTTTAAAAAAATTTATAGGTTTATTTTTCAAATTGAAAAACACAGTCAATAAGTAACAATTATAATTGCAATTTTATTTTTCCAATATTATTATATCAATTTATTTTGTTCAGAGAAATAAATTTGGTGTTACATTCTTTTTTTCCAAATAATATTTTTATCCATTGATGCCAAATCTGAGTAAAAATCTTACTCTTGAAAACAGAAAATAATATTTTATTGAAAGTAAAAAAAAAGTTTTAAAAACACATAAAGCAAAAAATGCACAGCAAACGATATTTTATTTAAAGAAAAATTTTTAAAAAGAATCGAAAGCAAAAATAAAATCCGATTCTAATTATAAAAGTATTAAACAAATATAGAGGTTTATTAATGGGGTTATATTTTTTTCTTTATTCTGAAAATTATTTTGATTGTCGATTCATTATATTTCATTACTATTTCCAAATTCTTCCGGTAGAAAAATTGAAAAATAAATAACTGTGTGTATTTTAATTTCGTCATCACATTATTTTTTAAAAAAATTGCATTTTCAAACATTTATTAAATTAGAAACAAGTTGTGTTCATTTTAAAAGCTGTTCAAAACTTAAATATAAGAAATGTATCTATTTATTTCAAACAAATAATTTTAAGCATACAAATAAATTGATATGGATAGCAAAACATGTATAGAAGCTTTATTAGAAGGCTTTTATCTTTTATTAACTTCTATTTTTTTAGCTAAAGCTAAAAGCATTTTTAAACCGCTAAAGTAAGATAATTTTGGAATTTGATTAAAAATTTAATTCTGACTTTAGATCTAAGAAATACAGTACGGTTAGCGAAACTTTTATAATAGATATTTAAAAGAAGTTATTGCTTCTAACTCTTAAAAAATCCTAACTAATTTACTAATGTAATTACTTTTTTTATAAAGAAATAATTTAAAGCAAATTCGAATCTCTTGCCCAAATTTTAGGCTTATTTTGTTTATCTCACAGAGAAAAAATATCCTTCTCTGTGGTTTATCTTTATCTTAAATTTAAAATTTATTTCTAATCATATGGTAGTGACAAGGGTCGCACAAGAAAGGTATTTAATATCATTTCAGTGGATATGTATAAAAATCTAGGAAAGAAAACAATGATATGTGCAGTAAAATATTCTAAAAATATTTTTAAAACTACTTTAAAATTAAAGAAAAAGGATTTTATGGATTAAAATTGATATCTATGAAAAGCTTTTTTCAAAAAAGTTTGAAAGTAATATAAAAATGAGTATTTATACAATCGTATATTCTGAAGTTAGTGAATAAAATCTTTGCTTAGTTTTTAATAAAAGTTTTGAAAAATCTTTTCTTAGTTAGAACCTACAAATCTAAAATCCATTTGTGCCAAAAAATGGTTGCACAGGTTTACATTGTGGTTTATTAATAATTTTAAAGGCTTTAACCATTAACCATACCCCAATATACAAAATAAAAGTACCATCTTGTAAACATCACATTATTAGAATATTTTTTTTCTTTTTTTGCAGACAATATTATATACTTATTTACTGTTAATTTCAGAGAAAATTTCTACTTAAAAAAATAATAATTTTGATCTTAAGTATTTTCAATTATAAATCGTGATAAAAAAAAGCAGAAATTTAATAAGTATTATTTTACCTTAATACTAATTTTATTTTGAAAGAACTTTATCTTCTTGATCGGAAATTTTAAAAGTAAAGAAACTGGAAAAACTTGTTTTTTCATATTTTAATATCGTAAACAAGTTGTTAATTAAAATACATTCGAAAATATTAACTGGTAAGATATGAGAAAAAATAATTTTTTTCAAAATACATCTCAAGACCCCTTTTTTAAAGCAACAAAATACAATTGTGGAACAGTTTTGATAATAAAATAATAAAGAATTCAGATAAATAGATATGAAATAATATACTTATTTGTATCGAATTATTATAATTCATTACTATTATTTTTTAAAATCTGGTTTGCAAGTTTTGCATGTTTTAGGACATGCTTTTTGACAGCCATTTGTTTTAGTCAATTAAATAGAATGAAATGAATCTTTTATGGTAAAATATAATTTGTAAGTAAAAAATCGTTTTCACCGAAAGATCAAGACATTATCACAGGAAAAGATCCATTTTATTTCCACAAATAAAAACAGGTTCTAAAATATACATTTTTAACATAAGTCCTATTCTTGTGATGCAAATTTTTCACGCTTAATATTTTCGAAAAGTGTGAAATTTTCTTCTTTGGATTTGCGATGTCTTCACTAAAACATTTCAAAAACACTTCATCAATCATTTTGCGTAGGAGAAAGCAGAAGAGGCGGATATATTTCTTTCCACCTCGCTTCGACCGTCAAAAAATGTAAAATATGTTTCAAGAAAGAGATCAATCGCAAACATTCAGATGATTTTATTCTTCTTGATCTGTCAGAAGAGCTCGATTTTTTCCCCCAAGGAATACTTTGAATAAAATTCAATGTTTACTTTAGTACAAAACAATGCAGTTACTTAAATTTCTTTAAGAATGTATAGTTCCATCTCGAATTTATCTGTCTCTATTGAAGAGTTTAAAGCATCCTAAAAATCCCTAGAAAAACTGCCAGTGTAGATATTCTGGCATTGTTGATTTGTACTCTACGTTTATACCTTACGTTTATGTTCTTTTTGCTCAATTTTCTGTTGCTGAAACTCAATGCATACCTACATCTAGACAATGAATTCTGAAATTTCACTAACATACGCGGAGATATTCTGCTGAATCTGAATTCGAATCCAAGATTCTCTGAGTCCTTTCTATCTCATCACTTCGACTAATATTTCAGTAATCGAGGATTTTTTGTGATTGATTTTTCTGTCTTTTACCGAAAAATTGTAATATCGCATGTAAATTATAATAATAAATTGAATGTATATCAGATATTCTGCTCAATTTGAATTCAAATCCAAGATTCTCTGAATCCTTTCAACCAGATCACGTCAACTAATATTTCTATAACAGAAAAACATTTATGACAGATCTTTCTTTCTTTTGTTTAAAAATTGTAATATCGCGTGAAACTTACAATGATAAATTGAATGTATATCAGATATTTTGCTCAATCTGAATTCAAATCCAAGATTCTCTTAATCCTTTCTACCAGATTACTTCAACTAATATTTCAGTAATCGAATAATTTTTGTGATGGGTAATTCTGTCTCTTACTTAAAAACAGTAATATCGCGTGAAACTTACAATGATAAAATGAATGTATATCATATATTCTGCTCAATCTGAATTCAAATCCAAGATTCTCTGAATCCTTTCTACCAGATCACGTCAACTAATATTTCAGTAATCGAATAATTTTTGTGATGGATAATTCTGTCTCTTACCTAAAAATTGTAATATTGCGTGAAATTTACAATAATAAATTGAATGTATATCAGATAATCTGCTGAATCTGCTCTAGAATCCATCATCTGGAATTTTCCTCTAGATCACGTCAACTAATGTTTCTATAACAAAAAAAACATTTATTACTGATCTTTCTGTCTTTTATTTGAAAATTCTAATATTGGTCGAAACTTACTATGACAGATTGAATATGTATCATATCAATACATGCGAGGATATGTATGCAGTTACGAATATAGAATTCTCTGAATTCGAAGTCTTGAATACCTCAATTGGCAACTGTGGCTTCCATTATATTTTGTAGAAGAAATCTTATTGCAAAATCACTATATTTTTTTTACCTGAACAATGGTATATCATGTGCAATGTCCTAGTACAGAAGTAGAGCGTCTTCCTTGTGATCTGGGTATCACGGGTTCGAGTCCTGGGCATAGTTGTTCTTTTGTGTTCTGTCTATGAAGTTTGTGCATGTCCCCCCCCTTAAAATGGATTGTGAAAGCTAATGTGGTACATGTGTCTTCTTCATATGAGCTAGAAGTGAGATTTCTGTCCTCGAGTGCTCAGGGATCCATACCCTCAAAAGCTATTGCACCCCTTCCTTTGCTATAAGTCATAGAACAGATTCTCCGACCCGCCACGAAGGCACACGGATTATCCATCAGCACTGAATGACAAGACCGCCTCAACAGCAATAGCGGTAACTGTGATTGAGTCCTAATGGCCGTCACCGGCCACAGTACAACCCTCCCCGAAGGAAGTACATCCCGCCATCGATGGGAGGAGCTTAACCCGCACCTATTTGTGTACCCACGGGGTTGGCGAGATTTAACCACTGCACCGGAAGCATCTCCTCCCCAATTACTATGTGCCCCCCGAGAGGGGGGAACTTTCTTCGTTGTAAAGCGAACACGTCATCACCATCATGGTATGTCGTGTATATATATATCTTCCAAAGTATATATGTACCAAGTTTAGTAGTCTTAAGTCGAGCAGTCGAGCCCGTAGAGCTTCAACACACATACATTCATCTTTATTATCTTTATTATTTGTAGTGATGAAAAATTTATGAAAGGATTTATTAATTTAGATGTATTAACCTTTGCACTCGGATAGTACCTCTTACTCACAATTAAAGACAGTGTAGCAGTTCGATGTTTTATTTATTTATTTTTAAATTGTTTTCATTCTAAAATATACTCACTGATTGATAATAAGATGTCAATTAATTTTTCGATGGAAATTCAACTTAAAACCAAAATACATTATTTTTTACAAGTTAGACAATGCTTAGTATTAGATGAATAATTATGCATATAATTACTTTTCCGAGTGCAAAGGGTTAATATCTCGTTTTAAAGCAAAGCTAAGTGTAACATGACCCTAATTTTGTAAGAGAATGGCGTCTTCTTATCTAAACAGTGTTCAGAATTACAATGTTTGCTTCTAAATTGACCTGGTGTACTTCAAAATCAAAACATTGATGTAATCAGTATAATATTTAATGTTAAGTGAAAAATACTCCTCTAAATACTTATTGTTTAATCTAACTTTAACCACTTTTAATCCTTTTGGATGTGGAAGTCATCATTCTGGTTTGAAAGTTCGGCAGAGAGGATGAGATCTTTGCTATCTAAACAAGGTTCAAATTACTCAGTTAACCTCCAGCCAATCTTGGTGTACCTTGAAATAGGGCCATTAATGCAATTAATAAATCATATATACAGAGTGAGAGATAGAATCCGTGTGCAGACGGTTCATGGTCACGTAATATCCTGTTGAGTGGTAGTCAAATAATAAATTGGTCAATACATGCACACCAACTTACATTGTATGTTTTATATTACGTAGTTTTTATTTTTGAAAAACTTTCTGCATTCCTATAAAAGCAAAGTAAACTTCAAAATGGTAAGTCTTTAGCAATATCTATAGAAAAATTAATATTCAGTGCGAAATGAAATACCATAAAGCGTAACGAAATTGTATGTATATATATTTAATATTTTGACTTCAATGTTATTCTTTGAAATATTTGAAATACTTCTACTAAATTTTTGCGTTGACTTATAACATTTATGAAGGATTTAACCTTTTGCTGTCCGAAAAATATTTAGATGCAAAATTATTCACCTAATACAAAGATTTGTCTTTTGCTACGAAAAATAAATTTATATAATTCTTTTAAGTCGAATTTCTTTGAAAAATTAATCTACATCTCTTAACCATTACGTAGGCGTTTTTAACGATTAAATTTGAAAAATAAATAAATAAAACTTGTAAACTATGCATTCTTCAACTCAACATCGGACAACAAAGGGTTAATTGATTGCAAATGTAAAAATGCAGCACGAGCTAACCGGTAACTAGGTCTAAAACAATTTGAGGTTACTTTCTATGATTATATCGGGACCTATTTATTTCACTCTTTCAACTTGCATTAAGTAAAAGAATTACTCGGTATTTGTTAAACTTTTGAGGTC
This sequence comes from Argiope argentata, assembly GCA_026289955.1. Lineage (NCBI taxonomy): Eukaryota > Metazoa > Arthropoda > Arachnida > Araneae > Araneidae > Argiope > Argiope argentata. Next base: position 3,368,193 of record JAOUZG010023435.1, on the reverse strand, counting down.
TTTACTATACCTGGTGTAATTGTCGTTGAAAATGGAAAATATACTGGAAGATAATCGTTTAATTGCCAATTTCAAACAATAATAGAAAAATTAAAATTCTATGTACTTGAAAAAAGCAATAGGCTTTTAACCCCTTGAACGGCAATTTATTTTCAGTCAGCACTGCTCTGGCAGACGATTTACTTTTCTTAGGAGGAGGGATTGATATAGAAATTTATGGTTTTGTTGCTCAAATAATTTGTTATTATTAAAAATAATATTTGTTTGACACATTTATATGAATGCCTTTTTTATATATATAAGAATATAATTAGTGTCGGTTAATTCTTCATTAATGTTTACCAAAAATATTACAATTCTGCATAGTATTTAAACGAAAGTAAGTACGTGTTTCAACATTTATATATAGACATTTATACAAATTACATTCCAAAGGTAACTAGAAGCATGCACACAAGTATATCAAAGCGATAGACTCGATATGACTTGCACATACTTCTCTCAAAAAAAAGCATCAAACCTCAATAATTTCTGGCGAGTCCAGCTCGTCATTATCAGTTTGTTCAGGAAAGTTTATGACGAGCTGGGCTCGTCATTTCCGTTCAAGGGGTTAGTAAATTTTTCTTCATTTATATTATGAAGACAATATTTTACTTCATTTGGATTTATAGCGACTGTTTTAATTTACTTTTATTCATTTATAAATATCCAGACTCAAAAGATCATGATTTTGAAGAGAAACTGAACTAATATAATTTACAGAGAGAACGGGGTGTTTTTAGCCGCAGATATTTCTCTTGCCATTTCCCATTCTTTGATGCCACCCATTAAGAATATCATTTGCAATTCGAATGCGCTTATTAATGAATTAAAAACTACTTATTTTATGCGATACCTATGATGCTTCATTAATATTGTATCGTGGTATTTTTTATTAGAATATGAATTTTTCCCCATATAATATTATGTTCAAGTTTTTATTCCTTATTTTTGTATGAATCTGCCTTCTGCTATTGTTATCTTAGTAATAACTTAACCGAAACAATAATATTTTTTTAAAAAACACATTTTTATTAACTACGCTCTTCCACCGAATTAGTTTAGAAAATCCTGTTTTCAAAATGCTGTAAGAAGTTATATCAAATATTCTGGAAAGCGTTTACTGCGTCACCAAAAAAAGTATTTTCTGTCTTAAGGAAAAATATTTGAAAAACAACAAGGAATAGAGTTTATACAGAAAATTTAATGGGGCACAAAAATACACTTAAATATCGTTTTATTGTAATTAGGATTTGCTTATGGAAATTGTTGTTCATATCTTCCAAAACAGTTATCATACAAAATTAGTCTTGGTATTATCTTAGAAACTTTTAAAAATCACCTTTTTAATGATATTAATTCCATGTTCACGCAATTTTTCAATTCAGTTTAATATTTTTAATTCAATATTTTAATCTAAATATTTTTAAATATTATGACAAAATTAAGATTTGTCAAGGGAAACATCGAATCTTGTCTTTTAATTCTATAATAGGACTCTCATTCCCGTTTTTTGTTTTATAATATATACATTTTTTTAAATTTGTAGTGAACTGATTTAGTTGAATTCGTGGTTTTCAGTAATATCATAAAGATAAATTTTAAAACATCCCTTCTATATTAATCATTTAATGGACTAAAAAGTCAAGAATTTAGCCAAAAACAACCTGGTCACCAAAAACCAAGATAATATTATAATTCCAAAATCAAATCTAAGTGATGGAAATAATATCATGTGACAACAACAATAAGATACATTGCTATTAACTTTACATTTTTTAAAGAAATTATAAAAGGAAATACTAACTAGATAATTGAATTAAGCAAACGATTTCATTTTAATTTCATTCTGCCTAAGATAAAAAGCATTTTACCAAAGAATTTAAGGAAAAAAATTTCCATTTAATTGTTTACTTTTGTACGCTGCTTAAAAGCATCAACGGAATCTGATGCGAAAAGCAGTATTGATTGTCCGGAACAAATTTCCCCCGACTGAGACTGTAACCGTAATTTCTTCTGATGGGAAACAAAAAACAAATGGAAACGTAATGAAAACACTTTATTTCCACTAAAATGTACACGTATGTAATAAAAACGCAAATTAATGAGCTTAATTTAATGAAATACGAACAAGAGGGGGTAGAACTAATTGAGAAAGATAGAAACAAAATATTGATTCTTTTTTTTTTTTGCTTGTTTTTGTTCCTTTTTTTTTCTGGGAAGAAAGTCTTGAATTACTCCCCACACGAAGTGCTCTTTACAAGGCTCTTAGAGCGTACTTTATGGAAATTATATTTCTCTTCTCTAGAAAGTGAAGTTCTTTGAAGCATTTGCATACATAGAATAAATTTCTAAACTTAGTTGTGATTTAAGAACTTGCTTTCCTATTCTCTTTCTTTGACTGGGATGATTATAAAGTTACTTTTCTGGTCTATCAAAAAAGTTCGAAAATTTACATCTGTTTCGTTCCTTTCAACTAATTAATTTTTTAAACCAATTAATTGTTCCGACCTCTTCGGATATGCGTACTAAATTACGACGGAAAAACGAGCGATAACGAGTTAACTCATTAAATACAGAGTATACATAATATGAAATTATTTTGCAATAAAATGACTCTTATTATTTTATTACAATGATCTTATTTATTTATATACTTAAGCATTACTTTATTTACAATTTTTCATATAAACTAAAATAAATATAAAGATTAAAATAAAATCTGCTATGCATATTTCAATGTATCAAGTCCGAACATCATTTCTTGAACGGTTAAGCACCACGTGCTCGTGCAAGTTAAATTATGATTCTATTCATTGTAATCGTTTCATCGAATGAATCATTTTAACATTGCAAACGATCCAAAAAACTTTTTCTCGCCTTTATTGTTTTTAAAAAAATCACATTTCCTATTTATTTCATATAATCACGTTCTCAATACTCCTAACTAATAAACTCGCAATAACACGATATGTTGTACTTTTTCCATGACGGCTATACTCGTCAAAAGCAGGTAACTGGTTAAAAATATTTATTTATGATAAAGATTATTATGATTATTATTTATAATTATTATGATATTGTTACGTTTTTAGCGTAGCGGGTTCGGATTGAATGGACTTTATTTGAGGACAGCACAAACAAATTTATTTACAGCTATTTACAGGCATATACAGGATGACTTGGAAAAGTAAAACTTCAGGAAACACAATTCAGCAATAATCAGTCACTTACAGCGTAAATGCAAGTCTTACGCACAATAACCACGGTTTGCAAAACAGCTATAGTATAGCACAGCAACAGTCAATCACAGCGACCTCAATAACACAGCGTTATCAGCAAACGCAAACACCGCTCACTAATAACAAGCGAAAACCCGCTCCAGCAAACCGCTTCTCTTCTCAAAGAGCGATCGAATGCCAGGAAGAGGCAACCCGCCTCTTATCTAGTCAGGCGAAAGCGTGACCGTGCTACGGTGGCAGCCCCGAGAGACCTCGGCGATAAGGGAGAAAAACCTCGGCGCAGCCAGACTTCTCTCGGGGTTACCAGAATATTCCTCCCGCCAAGTCAACTCGGCTGGCGCGGAGCGCACTCTGACGCGCCGCCAATGTTTTCACCTTTGGCGTGCGTTCCGCTCGCTTGTAACATTGCCCCCTCCTCAAGGACTGCACGTCCCGGGCAGTACAGACCCAGAGCAGAAGACAATAACATAAACACAAAATTCCATACATAAACATTGAAAGATAATTAACATAAAGAAACTATTTACAAATATACAGATCACATTTACATAAATGAGGAAACCATGGTTTCAACTAAGTATTTGACAAGTTACCATAATAAGGGGCTAGCCGGTCGTAATGTACTACTCTTGGTTTCGAGTTCGGTGACTTCCTTATTCGAACCACGACGTCATTCAGTCTTTTCAGGACTGTATAAGGGCCTTCCCAGGAAGACTGCAGCTTTGGAGAGAGTCCCTTTCGTCAAATCGGGTTCCAGAACCATACCTTGTCACCTTCCTTGAATTCATGTCCGGTGGCTTTAGTGTCGTACCTGGTCTTCATCTTCTCCGTCGCTATGTTGATCCGATCTCGGGCAAATCTGTGTACGTCTTCTAAACGTGCCTGGAGGTCTTGAACACAATCCACAGGCGAAGAAGGCGCATCCGGTGGACACCCGAACTGAGGATCACAGGGAAGTCGGAGTTCTTTTCTATTTCCATTGTCCGTCCGAGGAAGAGGTCCCAAGATGTCTGAGGCGAGTCTCTCCAATGATGCACCTACAGTATACCGCTGTAACTTATCACGACTGCGTGTTTCCGGTCGTTTACGGACGTTACAGTCATCACATGTCCTGCACCATTCTCGAACATTTTCTTTCATGTTGTTCCAATAAAAACGCTGCCGGACATTCCGAGTTGTCTTCATGACTCCGAAGTGACCACCTGCAGGACTGCTGTGTAAATCCTTCAGTACTTGATTTATCCTTGATCGGGGAAGTACAAGTTGCCACTTAACTGACTTCCCATCTTCGGACTCCCATTTTCTATACAAGATGCCATTCCTAATTTCGAGTGAATTCCAGAGAGCCCAGTAACGTTTAGCTCCCGTACTGAGGCTTGAAATGTCCTGCCTTTTAGGTCTTGAATCGTTTGATTGCATAACTTCCATAATCAGTTTAATATCAGGATCATTCATTTGTCCCTTGCGAACCTCTTCATCAGTACAGGGATCAGATTGAGGTGGGACGGCTTCTGCTATCTGGCGCACAGTTGATGCATCAATCCCATGTTTCTTTTCCACCGAGGAGCAGTTGCGACAACCCTCAGAGCAGGGTTTTCTTGACATGGCATGTATATTTTCTCCTCCAGAACCCAAATGGAAAAGAGTCACGACTTCTGATGTGGAGTGTAGGAAGTTATTTTTAAAGTCAATTACGAAGTCATACTTCTTCAGAAAGTCCATACCAAGTATGAAATCATCTGTAATTTCCGCTACGTAGACAACATGGTCATAGGTAGCATTGCCAAATCTAATTTCAATATTCATTTTTCCGATAATTGGGATTCTGTCACCAATGACCGTTTCGAGGGTGACGCAAGACGGTGTGCAGAGAATTTTCCTCCCAAGTCGTTCTGCAACATCTCTACGCATGATGGTCACGTTGGCTCCGGTATCAACGATCATTCGGCAGGGGATTCCGTTGACGAAGGCATCAACAAATACACCATTTTCACCACCGCCTCTTGAAGATATCTGTAAAACTCTCAAACGGTTTTCCTGGTTGCTTCTAGAAGAGTCTTTAACCCGTTTATTGAAGCGGAGTGAACAGTTCCTTCGAACATGGCCCTTTTCGCCGCATTTCCAACATTTCGCAGTTCTCTGGCCATGTTTGTTGGGCCTTTCACCTCTTTTCTGGATAAACTGGAAAATTGTTTTCATCATTTCGAATAGATTTTGCAGCGAAGGATCCGATGCATCTTGAACCGTAGCACCTCTAACTGAATGGCGATCCATCCTTGCAGCTTGTTGAGCGGCTTCAACTTTCATGGAATAAACCAAAGCTGCTTTTAAATCCTTCAATTCAGCCATTCGCAGGGACATTTGTATCTCTGGATCCCTCACACCGTCGATGAAATACTGCAGGGCCAGTGTTTCCCGTACCTCGGCAGGACAGTCGGAGAAGGCAAGATGGGAGAGCCTCTCTACATCTGCTGCAAGCTCTTGCAGGCTTTCATTCGATCTTTGTTGCCGGGTCTTTAACTGAAGACGGCTATAGTCCTTGAGGCACTTTTCTCCGAAGCGCAACTCCAGAGCATTTGAAAGAGCATCAAAGTTCAGATGTTGATCTTCGGGAACAGTTCTCAAAATAGCAGCAGCTTCAGCCCGTAGTGATGCAGCCAGTTGTCGAGCCTTCGTGACTGGATCCCAACCATTGGCTTCTGCGACGATGGAGAATTGAGTCTTGTAGACTTGCCAAGATGTTTTTCCGTCGTAGGTGGACACTTTTATGTTTGATCTAGGAATAACAGGCACAAGTTGAGCTATGTCAGGTTCTCGAACATTCGGGGATTGTTTTTCATGTTTTACTTGTACACCTTCCATTTTCTTCAATTTTTCTTCAACTTTCCTCTCAATTTCTTGTTCGAATACGTTAAATCTTTCATCCACTTTCAAATTTCTCTTCAAAACTCTGCTGAATATTACGTATCTTCGTATCGTTCTCTTGAACCTTTTCCGCCAAAGCATCCACTTTGGTGTTGATTGCTTCAACAATACACCTTGTATTATTGGCTTGGTCTTGTTCTATCTTCTCTTGCCCTTGTTCTATCTTCTTCTCCATCTTCTTTTGCCCTTGTTCTATCTTCTTCTCCATCTCTTTAATGAAAGCAAAAAGCTGTTCAAATTTTGCTTTACCCGCTTCCTCCATCGCTCTAGTTTTCACCATTCAATCTCACTTCTGACACCAGTTGTTACGTTTTTAGCGTAGCGGGTTCGGATTGAATGGACTTTATTTGAGGACAGCACAAATAAATTTATTTACAGCTATTTACAGGTATATACAGGATGACTTGGAAAAGTAAAACTTCAGAAAACACAATTCAGCAATAATCAGTCACTTACAGCGTAAATGCAAGTCTTACGCACAATAACCACGGTTTGCAAAACAGCTATAGTATAGCACAGCAACAGTCAATCACAGCGAGCTCAATAACACAGCGTTAACAGCAAACGCAAACACCGCTCACTAATAACAAGCGAAAACCCGCTCCAGCAAACCGCTTCTCTTCTCAAAGAGCGATCGAATGCCAGGAAGAGGCAACCCGCCTCTTATATAGTCAGGCGAAAGCGTGACCGTGCTACGGCGGCAGCTCCGAGAGACCTCGGCGATAAGGGAGAAAAACCTCGGCGCAGCCAGACTTCTCTCGGGGTTACCAGAATATTCCTCCCGCCAAGTCAACTCGGCTGGCGCGGAGCGCCTTCTGACGCGCCGCCAATGTTTTCACCTTTGGCGTGCGTTCCGCTCGCTTGTAACAATATTTTTGATGACGAATTGATTCGGCGTGATTTATGACTACTTAAAGCTTCAATTAAACATTTTACATCATTTGATTTTAATGTCTTCTTCAGTAAAGCATTATTAAGCTTCAAATTTTGATATATATATTTAAGGCCTAATTATTTTATATGTCTTACACTATTCTATTCATTCTGCTTTTCGTTTCTTTGTCAATATTTTCTACAAAACATCGCATAACACGTAAAAGCCCTCTTTTGATTACTTTTTAAATCATTTCATTTTTACAATAAGCAAGGAGAACCAATGTTCTTCTGATCATATTCGAAGAAATTAATTTTTCCAAGCATTATTTCTATAATTATGAACTTCTGAAATTTTCTCAAATTTATGATGCACATGTATAACTTTCATGGCTTAATTTAAACATTTTTTATTTAATTTCGGAGTATAATATATAAGGAGCACAGAAGACGAGATTTTAAAATTCTGATTTTTTCTCAATTATAATACCAATCTGGCTCATTAACCGAAAAAAATCTAAAAAAAGCAGTCTTAAAAGGCATCTCAAGATTTAAAAGGTAAAATTCTTTTTATCTTTCTTAAAAGTTCACAAAAATCTAAAGATTTTTTTTTTACATGGAAGATACAAGTAGAAAGTATGGTAATTTTAAAAAAATAATTTTTAAGCTTTTAATGAAATCTTCACGTGTCATATTTATTTATCCTTTTATTCCAAACCCTCCCCCTTTTTTGTTACTTTGTTTGTCAGTCCTAGAATAAGGTAGTTCAGAGAGTACAGAGAAGCATTCATAAATAAAATTTAGTTAATGCTTTCAAATTCCTACTATTAGTTCACTCTCCATATTTATATTTATGTATCTTGTTCAAATATATATTCGTTAATAAAATACTTTTTATTCATCTATTCAAGTTCAAATACGTTTTTTAAAACTTGTAGTGGATGACTCTTGATGTTAATATTTTTTCAAATATTAAATCATTAATTAAATTTAATTTTTTTTACTTAAAATAAAGTTTTAGCAGTTTGTAATGAAAGTTGAAATCAACAGGCAATAGCTTAATCAGTAAAATGCAAGGATTTCAATATTTTTCACTTAAAGGTGAAGAATGCGAATTCATCTCTGGCGAAAATCAATAGTTTTTTTTATAAATTTTTTAAATGCGATGGCAACTTGTTATTAAAAGCTGATTTTTTGAGATGCTCGTGCAGATAATAAAATTTTTATTTTTCGCCTACGGATTTTTGTTGAAGCCAAAAAGCTCATCACAAAAACAACGTGATGTTCTGACATTATTATAATTATCAAATACTCTGACATATATCGTTTTTAAGCCATATTGGTATTAATGGTGCTAAAAAAAATTAGGTAATTTACCTACGCCTAAATCTTAATAAAGCAACAGGATTCATTATTGAAAATCTCACTGAATGTTATCATTATCTAATTCCCCTCTAAAAACTTTTTTTACATCTGTAAAGCTTTACATCCATTCTGACTTTTATAAAAATATATACGCTTTATTTATTCCTGAGATTTTTATGTAAAGGCTCCGTCAACAAATAACTAATGATAGATTAACTATTGTTGAAAGCGGCACAACAGAGAAACTCACTTTTCAAATACTTCGAAGACACCGTCCTAATGTTATGTGTCTCGGAATAAAATATTTATAAAGTTAGTGCTGAAAAGTTATCAATCTGTCACGCTGCACGGGCTTATTTATTGATGCATGGACCGAAAAATGAAAAAAAAGAAATAGATTTTCTTCCTGATCTAGAGTAATTGTTAGCATCCGTGGTGATGAAAAATGTCACTTTGAAGAATGAAGCTGGTGAATAATGCTAAGAGAATGCTTTATAGAAAGAAATAAGCGAATATTCTATGAATATTTTAGCATTTTTTTTTAAATCTAAAGAAAAGGTAATCAATTTTTGTGCTTCAAACACTCTCACAACTGAGGGTATCTATAAGCATCTTTAAATCATTTTTCCTTATTTAATTGCGTTAATTGACGGGAAGACCAGAACAAAAACTAGATATGTCTTGTAGTAAAGTGTGAATTTCGAAAACGGACGCGTATAGATTTAAAACCTAACCTTTCTAAAATTCCAGTATAATAGTGACTCTATTGCGTATTAAATTTTGACATCAGAAGTCATATCTCCTGCTTAGTTGCTTAAAATGGTGGATAAGGAAACGCCGATAAAAATATTGTTCGCATAGACCAAAATTATGAAACTTTCCCTTAGAAGAGCATCATGTTGCTTGGGAACAAGCTAATTTCATGCAAGTCGATTCTAATTAAAATTGCTGTTTCAAAATGCTGTAAAAAAAAGAAATATTGGTAAAAAAAGGACTGATATTTCATCTGAATAATAAGAATTTTATTATTGTATTAATAAGTTCAAAAATTAACCAATAGATGGCTCAATGCGCGTGATATGATGTTAATTAAAGGACGTGAAATTTTGTTATGACACTCTTTGTTTAAAGCTCATTCTGTGCAATCATCACAACAAAATGGTAATGATATTTTAAAAATTAAATTTAACCCTAATTAATTCCCAAAATTTTATCTTAAGTTAGCCCATAGTAACATTATTCTAAAATATTCCCTTATTATTTCCTGATCCATTCCACTTGTCTTAGTTAATTAATTTAACAGAAGCTCTGTTAAATTGCTGAATCAGCTAAAAACCGTCTATTTTTCACGCTCAGTGTGAGAGATGAAAATTGTCCAGCCAAGCGCATTCCTTTAAGAAGATCCCTGTGTTTGTGCTGTCTGTGAATGTGCTCCCTGTAAAAAGGAGCAGTGCAAGCGAAAGTGTGTGATAGAGCTAAGTCGTTCCTCTACCTATTCCTAGGTGCTCTGGTTAGCACTGCTGGCCAGTGGGAGCATGCAACAACAACAAAACAAATGTTGAGATCACAATCCTTTTTGTCACAGCATTGCCAACTACGTATAAGAAAACATGGTAGCGGGCAATTACTTTTAAAAGTGAATTTGATGTTCAAGACCTAACGATGGAGATTGTTTGCTGGAAAACACAGTTTACAGGAATACAGTCTTAAGCCGAAAGCTAATTCATTTAAAAGATATAAATCGTTTCCCGATTTTTATAAGGTATCGAATACTTTGTGTGACTTTACTGTTCGTTACATTTAACTGCTTTAGCATATACACATGTATATTTCCTGCCACGGCAAGTTTTAAGCATTTAAGAAACTTGTTGCCTTTGGTAAGACATGTAATTCGATGTGTCTCATTTTATTATCATGTCGGAACATGATGAGGTTTTGGGGATGAGGTTTTTGGCCTCAACAAAAATCCGTAAGCGAAAAGTTGAAATTTTATTATCTGCACGAGTATCTCAAAAAATCAGCTTTTAATAACACGTTACCAATGCATTTACTAAAGCTCTTTACTACAGCAAATAAAAAAAGCTTAAAAATGTCATTTTGAGCACGTGATAATATGAAATGAAATAAATAGGAAATGTGATATTTTTTTTTAACAATCAATGCGGGACAAAGTTTTTTTTTATGATCATTTGTTGTACTAAAGTGACTCATTCAGTGAAACAATTAAAATCAATAAAAAATATAATTTAACTCGCACGAGCACGTGGTGCTTGGCCGTTCTAGAAATTAAGTTCCGACATGATACATTGAAATATGCATAGCAGATTTCATTTTAATCCTTATTTGTTTTTTATAATAATCATAATTTACTTAAATTTAAAAAAGTCAGTAGACAGTTAACAGTTTGTCTGCGTTGTTGTTTTTTCATTTAAAAATAGTTTTTTTAAAAAAATCAGAAATTTAGGCATTTGGGAGGAGATGGTAAATTAGTCTGGGAAACACGCGTGGAGCTTTCTCAACTTAATATGTTCTCTTTATATTCCTTCATTACAGTAATAATTGTTCCAAAAGCCTGTTCCCAATCATTCCATATCTTTTGGAATAATTGAGAACGCAAACTGATTAACACCGATGTGACTAAATATGGGTAATAAAATAATTCAGACGGAAAAGCATTGTTTAATGAGTATTTAGAACATGATTATGTATACACATAAGTTACATTCTTATTTTCTTTCTCATAAACGTATACTTTATTGAAGAAAAGGACAACTTCTGCAAAATCCATTTCTAAGTGGTACTTTTCCGTTGGCCGGCCCCAGCGGAAAATCTCCAAATAATGTAAAAATTTGGCGAAATTTTACATTATTTGGCAATTTTTCGCTGGAAAGGAAAAGTACCCCAATTACCATAACCAACCTTACTGATTCTTGTACACAAAGTGCTAGAAGACGACTAAATTTTTTAATTAAATACCTACTTGTATAAATCACATTAAAAAAGAAATGCATAATTATTAGTTTAAATAAGCTAAAAATATATGATTTTTCTTTCCTTCTGATAACTGACCGATTTTTAAAATACAATCGTGTATTAAATTTATAAATGGTAGAAATACACCAATACTGTCTTTAAAACTTATTATTGTTTTTAATTAATTTTCCTTATTGACAATAAATCTGTAACAATACCAGTTTTTAAACAAAAATCCAGGTATAAGTCATTTTATGTGCCTTCAAAGGCTTGAAAATAGCATTTTACTGTATTTTTAAAAGCTATTGGAAAAAGAAAAAGCACGTTATAAGCCCAATAATCAGTTTACATCGCCTTGCCATAGGCGTAGAGTGTCTTCCCCGTGATTTGGACGTCCCTGGTTCGAGTTCCGGTTCGGGCATGCTCGGTTAAATATTTGAATCTCTTGCTTTTAAGAATGAAGAAGTGTGTGTGTGTGTGTGTGTGTGTGTGTGTGTGTGTGTGTGTGTGTG
>JAOUZG010023435.1:3339032-3354686 GCA_026289955.1 Argiope argentata | reverse complement strand
GCACAAACATCAACAGCAATTCGATAGAAAGATCGCAAACAACCATAATTCCTGATAACCTTACTGTCGCCAAATACGGCGAGTTGAACAAAACACAAACAAGAGAAATATTTCGAATTGTTACCAGGAAATCGTCTGCAAATTTCTCTAAATCTGTCTACTTCATTACAAAAACAATGACAATAATGATTAATAAATAAAATCAACGGAATATGAACAACTAGAAAATGATTACGGGCAATTGAGATAGAATTCCACAAATGGTATGATTTCCGATTCCTCCGGGACTCAAAATTTATCTTCGACGGGAGGATTAAAAAAAAAGAACTAAAAGCGTCTGTTAATGCTTCCTGCGCTACATGCAATTAGAAAAAAGAAACTTTATAAATAGGCATTTACACTGTATAAACCCTCTCTCATTTCTGTGTTTGGAGACCCAATTTAATATTCCCTTTTTCTTATCTCTTCCGTTTTCAGCAAAAGATAATAAAAAAACGTAGGGGGGGAAGGAATGGAAGGAAAGAAAAAAAAAGAAATAATCTAAGGCAATCCGATAAATTCTGGTAAGACTTCTAGCCAATTGTTTCTGCTGTTAGATCAAAAAGCGTCGACTGAATACAGGCATACTATAAAGAAGGCAAAATAATAACTTGAAATTCCCAAAAGATCGGAAAGTGAGTGGGTAGAAAATTAGCCATTGCCGGCGAAAATTGAAAACAAAAAAGAAAGAGAGAGAGAGAGAGAGAGAATGAAAATGAAAAATGGAAGGGAAAGCTTGAGTATTTTTTTATCTTATAAAGCGAGATCGTTTTTTTTTATCTCTCTCTCTCTCTCTTTTCTTTTCTTTCCGTTTTTTGAAAGCAAGGCATCCGTCATTAGACTAGACACTTTTGTTTCTAACATTTTTACTGAATCCTGATTTTGGAAAAAGGGGGGAAATTTTCTCAGCGTAATTGAAAAGGAGTCAGTAAAATCTCGAAAATTCTCGTTTTAATGAGATTTTAAGTCGGATTCCCCGATTCGAATTTATTTCGTCGGATTCGTCTCATTATCCGAATGAGAGTCGGCAGCACACGACTCCAGAGGATACCTTCCTTCTCCACTCCTCAACTCCACTCCAAATTTGTGCGTTCCTTCAAGAAAATGCTGGCTTCTAGGAAGGGATATATTTCTCAAAAGCACTAAAAATCCTTCTGGCTATAGCATATGGGTAATATTTTCGAACTTTTTTTTCCGCTTCAAGGAACTTGGATTTAATTAATGAACTTTATCGTTCGCGATTTTTCAGGAAAACGGACATAAATTTAAAACAGAAATAGAAACAAAGCGAGAGACGAATTAGAATCATTGTTTTCTTTAGATTTTATACGTGAAAATTTTCATCTTTTAAAAGAAAACGATGCAACTTCGTTAAAATGCATTAAAGAAAACTCTTCTTTTAATTTAGTTTCGTATAAATATGGTCGTATCATATTTTGTTATAAAATAATCTGTCTAGATTAAGTTTTATTTCTTTATATGTTAAGAATTCCATTAATATTTATTTTACTTTAGCATACTCATCTGGAACTGTAATAGTTTGGTAATTTCAAAAATGTATTTTCCACTCATACTGAATTTAAACATTAACATAAAATATGTAACTAAATATGTGCAATTTAACGTATTTTCATCTCGTGTTAAGGATCTATAATATTATTTTGCTTCTTAAGCATTCTTAAAGCATTTGAAAGTGATATTAATTCAATGATTTCTAACCATGGTTGCAAACTTTACAACCATTTTTGTAACTTTACATTAAAATTAATGGCAATGGTGGAAAAAAAGATCCTAGAAACTGCCGGAATTTCGGCAATATATCTACTAAGACTCCAGAGCCAAAGATTTTTTATAAAATTCCATGCCTTATTGGAAAACCTATAAAACCGCTATAATTTAAAGTAAGAAACTTTCATTATAAATGAAAAAAAAATTAAAATATTTTTACAAATTCAAGCTTTTTAAAATTTACTCCTGATTTAATTAAACTGTTTTATAGTTCTATAGTTCAGTGTAAAGGGCGTTTTAATACTCAACATCCCTTTTGAGAAATCTAACACATTTCAAATATTTATCAGCCTTTTTAATTCGAATTTATTTGTTTATGTAAATTAAAACTACCCTTTATATTCAAAGGAATATTTGGTATAAATATCGAGTTTTGCTTCATGTGCGATCTAAAGTGAATTTTCAATCCAATATAAATACACATTAAAACAGAGAGTTCGTGCTCATATATGTTTTAAAAATATATCAATGGAATGAATAATCGTAGAAAAACATTATTTTGATATGGCTTTTTGCAGACTTGGAAAATAATGACTTGAAGCTGCTTAATTTAATGAATTATTTTTAAGTGGTTATACAATTGTGATTAAACTATCAGGAAGTTTCTTCGAATTTCTCGCCCATCCCTCTTTAATAGAATTATTACTCCTCTCCACTCCCCATAAAAATTGGGAATCTTTTTCAAGGTTGTTTACGCTATTTGAGCACTGAATTTTTATTTTCAAAGCTCAGTACCTAAATTTTTGTCTTTCATAATGTAGTGAAGAAAATTGTGTATATATTCTGGGAAACTTCTTATCAACCGATTGTCATTACTTTGTCCATACCTTGTGACGTCTCTTAAAAGCAAATAATAGTTAACAGCCTTTTAGTACAATATTTTTTAATAATTAATTAATTGCACAAATCCCAGATTCACACATATAAAACATATAAAGTTATTCCAGCCTTAGACGGGTCTTCAAGTTAACAGTTTTCTGAGGCCATATTCCATGAAACACATTATACACACGTCGTCTTACCACATAACACCACTCATTTTCACATCACTTATTCGCAGTTTCTTTCTTTCTGGCTTTTCTATTGAGTTCGTACATAGAGGGCGCTGGTCAGAACAGAATGCAAGTGTACAGACGAATAAACGGTCAACCATTTGATTGTTTATTTGAATCTTTATTCAGAATTATCCTTTAGATGCGAAAATTGTGTGCCAAATTTTTATCCATATAGTGCTTAGTGTGGTGAGATTGCGTTGATTTATTCTTGTACTATTAAACAGAAGAATCTCTCTTAAATAGCTCTCTTTCAAAAATTAAAATTTAATTTGGGATTTATTAGGAATAAGCTTATATATAATTTTTCATTCATTTAACTAAAATTATTTTTAAGCTTTCGTATACACAAAAAAAGAAACATAATTCCAACCATGGTCATTGCCTTTTTAGTACATTCTCCATTTAATTCTTATCCCTCTCCCACGCTTAAAATTATGAATTTTGGGTAAGACTACAAATACCTTGCATAAAATTAACAAATAATAGTTACAAAATATAGATCTTCGACGAGATTTAATATTTTTATTAAGTTATCATACGAATAAATACACTGCCCCAAAAAATTATAGGATATTGATGTTGTGGATTCAACTACCACCTGGAGAATTGCTTGAATGATTGATACAGTATCGACTGACGTAGTAGATTACAAGAGATAAAAAATGACATTTGTTTGGCAGAAAATATTTGTTTTATTGAGCATTTGGGTATAAAAGGGGATAAAAACATAATTTGTGCATATGAGGAAACAAATAAAAAAGGCGTTTCCTTAAAAGAAAATCGTTTTTAGTAGGGGATATTTCCTCGGATGGCCAGCAACATTGAACCCCTTTGAGACATCGAGTAGATGAGTCTATTAATGAGGAACTGACGCATTCTGTCCCATTCCTCCAAAATAACTCCATCCAGTTCTTGGTGAGTTTATGGAAGTGGTAATTTTCCAGCCATTCATCTGCCTAGAATATCCCCAAAATGCTCGATTCATGTTTGGAAAACACGCTGGCCAATCCATTAGTATGTTTTCCTTCCTACAAAAGGAAATCATTCAAAAGTTAGCTCGATGTGACCTGCAGTTGTCGTCCGTTAACATGAAGTCATTTCCAATTGTTGTAGCATAAGGGACTACAATAGGCCTCAGGATCTGATTCCTGAGTTGGTGACTGGCAAGAGCACCATTTCGAATGATATGAATATTGGTGCACCCATCAATTTAAATGCCAGGATGAACAATCAAACTCTCATCATCAAATTTTACACTTTCGAGCATGATTGTTTCTAGTGTCACGTTTTCTCCAGAGAAAAATACGCCTGTCATTTGGATGAACATAAAAACGGAACTAGTCAGAGAAAAGAATATTACACCACTCATTTCTCCTACAATTCAAATATTCTACTGCCCACTCTCTGCTGGCTTGGCAGCGTCTACCTGTTATCGTGACACACACCGTTGGTCGGCAAACATACAGATCTAAAGAGTGAAAGCGAATTTGGACAGTTAATGTTGCAACATTGGTACCAGTAGCTGAGTTAAGGTGGTGAAGAAAAGTGGCATTCCTATTTCGATGTCACCATTAGGATTAGATAGCGGTCTTCAATGGGCATTGCTGCATGCCTACACTTTTGCTCTGATTTTCCATCAGCATTTACAATCTTCAATAAACGGTTAGAGAACCCGAAAATCACACTTAGTGAAACCCCAATGGCTTCTGCTACTTCTGTTTGTGTTTGGCCCCCCTTCCAATCGACTGACAATTCTTCAAGCGTCTGATTCCCTTAAAGGACTTCATTGAGGCACCGCACTCATTGAAATAATGCGCTTACTGAATGCCTATCATTCTTTTCTGCTTTGTCTTTCTTGCATTAAATTGAAGGCCAAATCAAATTCGCTTCCACTAAAACGTCGTCTTCGACGTCGTATTATAAATTGCATATTTCAAAGTTTGAAAATAAGAAAAATTTACATTTGTGACTCACTTCTTCCATTTATGCAAAAAAATTGATCATGTCATTATTTTATTCTAGACATACAATATCCTTTAATTGTTTTGAGCTGTGTATTTGAATTCCATTTTTTGTCGACCAATGGAAATCAAAATTTTACACGAAATACAGTTGTTGTAATAAGATAACAAATCGAATTTCATGGATATTAGTTATTCCATTTTTGTTTTGTTTTTTTAGTTATTGCATTTACATATATTCGAAAATTTTGCCAGACATGTGGTCAAGCCTTTAATATATTTGATTGAAAATTCGGAAAGAATGGATCTTTTAGTAGCTAAACCTGTATACCAAATTTTATCTGTTTAGCTCTTCGAATTTTGGAGACATTCAGTCCACTTGTGTAGAAAGCAGTCAGACAGACTTCCTTTGAATAGATTTCTTTCAAAATTTGAAAGAAATCTACAAAACTGGTGGTAAATCTACAAATTAAATTTGAGTTGTCTAGCTCGAAACATTTGTGAGTATTACATTCAAAGACATACAGACAGAATGCCAAAAATGTGCCTTTCAGACTCAAGTAGTTTTTAAATATGGATAATCGTCAAAATTAAGAATTCAGTTGGTTTTTTTTTTTTTTTTTTGAAATTACATTACTTTTGTCTTTATATATGTTATTATTCAAGTGAATAATTGGTTATTATTAATACTAATGCGTCATTGTTAATAATAATCCGACCTGTTATTGTTAATAGTAAAAGATTATTCACACTGACTGTAGCATATATATATCGTAAACGACTGGAAAGAATGATAGATAATTAACATCAGAAAGATAATTAAGACTGAATGAGTGTAATAAAAAATCTTTCATATGGTAAGTAAATTGACATAAAAATCTCATTTCCTTAAAATCCTTTTTCTCTAACAAACATTACAAAAACCAGTTTATTCCGGAGAATAAACTGCAAATATTGTTCCTGATGCATCACTAAGATTAATAGATTATGATATAAAAATGCGACGTAAATACATGCAATGACGCTTCCATTTAGTTCATTTCAACATCAGACACAAAAAAAAAGATAATAAATGCAATTTCATTTCCGGATAATAAACACCGATCCATAAGGAAAAAAAATACACAACCTCACAAAGGCGAACATCCATATTGAAATGTCCCACCTTTTCAACAGGACTAACAGCCTCTCCAACAAAGCAACAATCAGCCTTAATGGAAGTTGGGAATTTCACAAAAATGAGCGGGGAACCCATAACATCTTAGTCTGGTCTTTATTTTTTTTAATGGAAAAGTGTGAGAATTTGGCCCGGATGAAAAAAGGGGGGATTTGTTGTGGGGTGGAACATACAAGAAAAGACGACAATGGGGAAAAAAGAAAAAGAAATCGCCTACGCCCTCAACGTCCGAAAGTGGGAAAGAAAAAAAAGCACCAGACTAACAAGATTGATCTGTCTTTGGTTTAATGCCGTTTAATCAGTGAAGTGCATTCGAAGGTCCCAATTACTGGAGGTCGGTCCGCATTATGCTAACGACCCAACAGCCCTGAGTGATGGCTCCCTATCCACTTGGACTAATGAAAGTGGATTTTTCCCTCTGTTCAAACTTCTCAACCGCCACCCTCCACCCCTGGATATTCTATTTACTTCAATTTTTACTTCAGGTTATCGGTACCTGTATCTGATTCAACACAGATTTGACATTTTCTTTATTTAGGCGGTGCCCTCTTAGATGTAGAGGCACCAGATGACGAATGCGTTGAGAAGAACGGAATCAAAAGAGGGTTAAGGTGGTTGGGGTCCATTCAAGTGGAAAGTGGTTTAATGAGGAATTAAGGTAATGGAGGATTTGATTTCACTTTTTTTTGGAAGAGTAATTATTTTTCGTAATTTGGCTACTTTCTTTCTCAATAGACTGGGCTAGGCAATGATCTCATTACCAAGATGTTATTAAAAATACAGAGCATAAACTGATAAGAATTATTAATGTTTCGCTCTTAGTTTTCTCGGGCATTTTCAAATAAAGACATCACTTAACTCAGTTAAGTAATTGCGTGAAGTTGTGCATGCAAGCAAAAGATTAATAAGCACGGTACTTATCAATGTATGGGAATTTTAATTCATTAAGGGTTAAAATCTAGAAAATAGCCGCTTAAAAGAAAAGCATATTCAAAATAATATATAATGCTCGAACATCTAGATATAGTATAATAATATATTACCAAACTCAAAAACCATTTCTTTGTCGACTGATTCCTCGATAGAGCAAATACATCTGACGATTCATCTTGTTTTCCGTGAACTTCTTCACGTAATTCCTTATATATTCAGCAAAAACTCGCTTCTCTCTCATTAGCATTTTATTCATTTTTTGTGGATAGAATAAGCTAATTATCCCTGTTCCTTATGTGCAAATTGCGCAACTTATTTCAATTAGTCCGATACCATCTGTCAAGCAAGCGATTGTCATTTTTTTGGTAAATGTGTGGAACAACGGAAGAATTTGGATGATCGCTTTTGTCTAGTGGTTACGTTACGTGACAATGAAACGCAGCTCCACGGGTTTGGTCTTTGACCTTCAATTGCCCCAGTGGTGACCTTGACTAATGAACTTCGTGTAGATATCGTGGCGCCATCTATCTGCAGCAAAAGTCGTCAGACTAAACTTACGCTACTACTCTCATCCGCTCGTCATAACGTTTGGCGCTATAAATTCGTCCGTCTCTCCGTCGACTCACTGGAGGGGGAATATTGTATCGCTAGCTTCATATACCAGTAGCCATCGCTGGACATGGATGATCATTTTTGTCTAGTATTTATGTTAGACGCGTACGAACCATAGCGTCACAGTTTGATCCTTGATCTTCACTTACACAAATGTAGGTTTTTATTGTAGCAAAGGTTCACTCACCTATATAAAGTCTTCAATTAAAAACTAATCAAATCTTTAAAACAAATTATTTATTGTATTCTCAAAAAGTTTATTCTACATAATAAAATCAAGTGAGCCCTCGTCTCAAGTTTCTTGCAAATTTTTCCTAGAATGGTGATTTGGCTTTGTATAGTCAAAAAAAAATATTGGGTATGTTGTGGTTGTTACTTATGGCACTTGCCTATGGAGAAACCCCTCGCTGATGCAGCGGTAGATAACCGAAAGGAGCGTCTCTTGTTCTTGAAGTAGCTCCAACTAAGGCCAAGAGTACGACTTAGCTACACACTCAACACATTTGCTTGCACAGCCCCTTTTTACAATGGGGACACTTTCACACATCTCACAGAAGAACAACCATGCCCGAACCGAGACTCGAACCCGGGACTCCCAGAACACGAAGAAGACTCGTTACCTCTGTGCCAGAAAGCCAGCAAAAAAATTGGGTATGAATTTTGAAGAAAAAGAAATCCTAGGTGAAGTGAAAATCCAATGTAGATTCAAATCTTTATAGAATGTGACACAAAATTCGACGTAGATTTACATCTCTGTTTTAGAAATGAATTACTGAACGGTACTAATTTAGTCTGTCCCATTTATCTGTTATAATATTTCCATGTACAAGAGTATCGAAACAGATACGTTTCCTATATATAAATTTCATCTGAAAATTGCAGATCTCTACAGTTTTGTTGTAAAGATCCAAACGGCAAAATCCAACAATTAAGTTTATCCTGTTTTTGAGTTACTATTCATACATATTTACAGGTAATTCAAGAAATTTATTATTTTACAATTCAAAAGAGTTTCAGGCCACCCTAACAATTACTCTGGGAAAGAGAAATTAGGGATACTAATTGGGAATCTAAGATATTGAGTTATTTGTAGCTGAAGAAAATGCTTATGAAATAAAATATTGCAGAAAAAAATGGTGAAAAGCAACCGATGAGAATTTTCTCCTTGAAATTTCTTCTCATACTCTTTAAAGAATATAATTGTGTACTGTTAACAGTATATCACAAGCATACAATAAGTTATATTCTCATAGACTGTTTCATGATTTTCAGAGAGCAATTAATCCGTGAGATGTTTGTAATATACGAGTACTAGAAAAATAAATGTACATTTGTACTAAAATACAAAACATTTTAGACATTTTTCCGACATGTTAAAATTAAAATTAAGCGCAGATAGTAATAATCATGTATGGTGATAGATCACTTATCATATCCGAATAGTTAATTTATTGCGTCTTTAAATTCAAACAGCAGGGCGTTCCTAATCGGTCATGTGATTACGAGTGTAAAGAAAAGATACCTCGGCAGACGCCGTGCGGATTTCGGCAATAACCAAGATGGGTAATCAAAATGCCAAAAATGAATCAAAACCGACAATAACAAAAGTTATTGTCATCGATATTAATGTTTTTGTGTTATCTTATGTGATATCAATAAAAAATTTAGAAAAAGATAACACTAGTCCGTCGTTAATTTATCAAACAGACACTGATTTTAAGTCAGACCAGGGTAAACAAACTTCTTCTTGAAGGATTTTTTCAAACTTAAATCCGATGTACAGACAAATTAAACTTCATCCACTGATCTCAAAGTATTTCAGAAATATAATTTTCACAAATAGACAGGATTCTAAAAATGTTGGGGATTTTTGGGTGATTTGAAATATAAATATCCGTCAAAATTCCAAATTTGAATTTACAATACTTTCTTTCCGTATATGAGAAAGTAAGAAGAATGACAGTTGAAAACTTTAAAATTTTGTGGAATTGTGTTTCTTTAGAAACAGCTGTTGGACATTTGGGAAAGATCCGTACAGAAATTTTCGGATACGAATTTTTATGGTGTCCTTAAGATTTTCCAATTCCACTCCTTGATCTCAAGTGAACGAATCGATTCGAATCCAACCTTTTTGCAAGTTTTGTGATTTGTGGTTGGCAGCAATTGCAAAGTAAATTTGACTACTATTTAAACCCACCTCGTATAAGCATTTTTGAGATGGAATATGAGAAGTGGATTAAGCTTTTCTGTTGAGGTGGGAGAAAAATTAGCTGTGTGAAACTGGTTTTTTGCTTCACCGTTTCAAGATTGTTTCTTTCAGTTCGTTTAAATGTTTAACAGAAAGGATGAATGGTTCGAAGCTGTTGATCAAGGTCTGGTAATGTTAATTGGAACATTGATTTTCATATTTAATGTATTATTTTGATTGCTCCAGTAATGAGCCCATTGACCTTACCCTTTCTTATCAATATATAGATATTTTAAGGAAACTGCGTTCAACTTATGCCTCCTAGACATAAAATTTCACTGTCAACTTTGCTAAAATTTGGGTTAGTTTACTCGGCGAAAAACAATCATTTCTTTGATTTTTATTTGTTTAGGAAAATCAAAGAAGATTCTGCAAAATTATTGATTGCGTATTTGATTAATATTAGTTATTATATTTTTAAAAGGTATATTTATTCAGTACATTTATTCAATTCACAAATTCAATAGCATATTTAGTATTTAAAATAAATTTATATTATTTTACTTAACGTTTATGAAGTATTGTTGATGAAAAATGTTTAATGTAATTTATTCCAGTAAATAAATCTTTAATTGATATTTACATCACTACAACAGTTTTGTTAAATAAATATAAACACTTTGCACTTTATTTAACACTTCTATATACCACATTCTATATATAAAATTTTTTAATTATTATATTTGGATCATCTTAACGAAAACGTTTTATGGTTCAGTATTGAAAAAGTATAGTAATTTTTATCAAAACTTGATCAAAGGTACCCAGGGACCGTTATGCTACAATTCAACTACCCCTTTTGAATGACCAACCTTTATATAGCAAAGATGTTCATTAAGAAGATATTCGAAATCGATTTTTTTTACCAATGATTGGAATATCTATGTTGTAGTACATAAGAAAATGTAATTTTTAAGTTATTGAAGATTATATAAACAATTCAATCTTTCATTTTCCATAAACTTTAAGGCAAAATGGTTTCATTTGTAGCAGAGCAAACTTTTCTTGGGTTAACATCTTAACCAAAATCAAATCAGTAAATGAGTATGAATCGAAACCCACAATAACAAAATTAATTTTCCCTTGAAAAATCACAACTGAAATCATTGAAAATTGAAGTAGTCATATTATTGCAGGAAAAGTGTGTAAGTGTGTGTGAGAGAAAGAGTACACAGCAATTTTTAAGTTTAATCTTAATCAAACAAAATGTGCTGATAATATGCGTTAGTAATATAAGCCTAGTTTTGGCAACAGAATTCAAATGCGTTGTCAAATTGTTTTATTTTGTTGTTGCTGACGATTTTTTCAAACATATTCGAATACACTCTTCTGTATAAAATAGGTTTTTACATGTAAACTTTAAATAATTTATGCATCTTATCTAAGGCAAGAATAAACAAAAGGAGAAAGTAATCCTTTATCTCTTCATAAGCAAATACTTTTTACTAAAATATACAGATCTTTTTAATTTTTTAAACAAAATACCTTCATAGTGGGTATAGTCAATATAAGGTAAATAGTCAAAATTTAGGCCTTATCTGCAGCATGGTGATAATATTTATATCAGATTAATGACAGATTCGAGTTGACACTTAATACTGAAAGAAAATATTAATACAAATTAGGTGACTCTATACTACTATTCTTAAGAGCTTAAAATAGCGTTTCAAAAACTTTCACAGTTAAAGCCATTTCCATAATCCCCATTACATCTTTTGAATTTTCTTAAACATTTCCATTAGCTTATAAGCAACAATCATAAAAATTCAGTTGGAAAATAAGAAAAAAATTAAAACAAACATTTGAAACCAGGACTATCTCCAACTAATCCGGGACTTCTGACCACTTTAATTGCGTCTTTCTTTGTAACTCTTCTCTTGAATATCCATTAAAGAAAAACGAAATATATATTATGTTTGTTTTTCATTCCGAAACATAATCAGATTTGTTCCTTTATACATCTTCCGAGCAAAGTGGCATCTGCTCTTACACAACATCGTTCCCCATATCTTTTCTTTTTCTCTTCATTATACAACATTTCCTGTCACAGAAAACAGTTTAATTAAAAAGAAAAACGACAGTTATTCTTCAAGCTGGAACGTCAGTTACAAAACTTCGACGAAGGAGAGACAGACAGAACAAAAAAAAAACGACAACGAGCTTCTTTAACAGGATTAAAGGGACATCGGGCTTTATTAAAACATCACATCGTACAAAGCCAATAAAAACAAGGAAGATTTGTTATGCAAAATACATTGAACTTTTATGACGCTCTTGGTATGTCCCGCAATAAAGCAAAAGACACAACAAACGGGTGGCGAAAGTACCTTGGAGCGATTAAAAGAATCGTAAAAACTCGATTAGCATAAACAAATACGAATTCCTTCTATAATAGAAATTCCCTATCAAATAGCGTTTAAAGAGGAACATAAATTTTTCCCGAGAAATAAAAATGTTTCTTCGATTGAGAAATCAATAGACTTTTCCTTCCTTCTGTTACAGAATATGTATATATCTATCTCGAATATTCTTTATTTCCTTTTTTTTTATTCTATGCAAAAGGGTCAAGGTGTTTTTATCGTTCTATCCGAACAATCTAGTTTTCGCGGGAAATTGACGATTCCTTCCCGCCATCGAACTGTCGTTCGCTTCTACGTCATTGGTTGTGACACGGAACGATAAAAACGAATTTGCAAAATAGTGAGAAGGATTCGTGTTTTATGACGGTTTCCTGTCGAATAAAGTATGTCAGTTTTCTCTGAAGCAACTTAACGTGTGATGTTTTTCAACCGAATTTAATATTTGGTCGTAGTGAGGAGAAGGAATAAAAGACGATTTAAAGGAGCTCGTGCTGCCAGTCGCGTTTAGAAAATGTCGACGCTTATTTTTTTTTAAAGATGTGAGATCGTATTGGAAGTTTATTTCAAATCATGGAAAATCTTTCGCGCTGCGTAAATTGGAATTCATAACGTTGTAAAACTGTTCGTGAGAAATAGAACCTACCTGTAAATTGTAGCTATGAATTTTTTTACCTAAAGAATATCAAAATGTTAAGCATGGTGATTTTTTTTTGCAGTGAAAAGGCCGAGAGAAAAAAATTTTTTAAACAAATATTCATTTTCCCCCAAATAATTTAGAACTTTATTTTTTAGAACGCCATTTGCTGGTGTAAAGTGCTTATATTACATGTAGACGTAGCACATTAACCGAAAATGGAGAATTCCATATAAAGCTATGTAACATTTATAAATTTTTCTATTTTATTATAATTTTCCAAATAACAAATATTCATTTTAACCAAATTTACCATACATTGGCATTTAGGACATGTTACATTTCAAAAAAGATTGAAACTATTTGGAAGGTCATAATATTTATTGCTGAGGATCTCATGAGACACTTCATTCTCTGCATAGCAATTTTCATTTGAGTATATCCCTTTATATGAATTCAGATAATTTTTGACTTTTCAATTCTCATCTCTATAAATTTAAAACTGTTATATTTAACACTAGAGCTACGAAGATTTACCATATTCCTATTTCTATCAACCGGTCATTTTGACCGGTTTGTTTGTTTAAGTAAACACAATAGTAGAATTCAAGAAATAAAACTATAAATTCATAAGATTATTTAATTTTAAATAAAATATATTTCATTCAACTATCGTAATTATATAACAAATAGTTCCATCATAAGCAATTTCAGTTTGTTGATCTTCACTCTCATCGGAATATGACGGCAATCTTACACTTTTTCTTTTACATACCTCAAATATGTTCTCTTCTTCACTATCGCTGTCTAAGGATACATTTACTTTCCCTTTCTCAAACTTGACCTCTGAAATATTTGTTGATTTACAGTCAACTTCGAATATATCTTCGCATATATTTGCTATATCTCCAAGAAATTTTGTTCTTTTCGAACGTCTCGGCATTTTCAGGGTAAAGACTTCTAACTGAAAAATCTTAAAATTTTATTTCCCTTTCTAGTAATGAAAAAAAATTCAATCACAAACCACTTACAATGTGTGCAAGAATAATGTGAGATTCTAAATTGAAATTTTATATAGGTTACAATTTCTGATAACTTATCAGCATAGAGGTTACAGACTGACTGTCGAAAGTGTCTTCATATTACATATTTAATATTTACCGATATATTACATATACATAATATATAGAAAACTTGGAATTTTTGAATTTCAAGAATTTTCCATATAAACATAAAAAATTCCGGGAATACACAACATGTGTTCATGATATTTTCATGACCGATCAAAATGACCGGTTCGTATATTTAGGTATAACACATAGTTATTTTTGAAAACTGGAAGCGTAAGAACAAAATAATTTATAATATTATTCTAAAAACAAATTTAATAAAATTATGACATTATCGTAAAAAATTAAATTAAGACTTAAAGGGGAAATGGTATAAATAAATGATGCAACCGGTCATTTTGACCGGCTCGTAGTTCTAGTGTTAACACTCCATCAGAAAATAAAAAGATTATCAAGGCAAATTTTAACATTATGTCTCTAATTTTCTCTAATTTCTCTCGATATGTCTCTAATTTTCTGCAATTGTATATTGCTAGAAAGAAAGTCGTTTGTAAGAAATCATTTAGATCAAATTTTATTTCAAAATAGTTGTTCTTTAAATCTTTTATAAATTAATGCAGTCAGTTAAGTTTAAGCTTAAAGTTTCCGACAATAAATGAAATTTGTTCGAAGAATTAATTCTACATCTTTCAAAAATCGTTATCAATGACTAATAAAAAGCTGTTGGAAAATTATGAAGCACTCTCAGATCATTCATTTTAGAATTTCTTCGAAAGAAAAGTGCCTTTTATTCATCTTCAAAGTAAGAAATATATTTTATACGCATTCCAATTTATCACAAATAGGACAAACTCAGTAAAAATTTTGTAAACAAATATCCAAATATAAACAACATTTTTAAGAATTCACAACTAGATTTAAATTGTTTTAGTAAAAGAAAACAAAATCTCTTTCTTAACAAATATGTATAGTTCTTCCTGTTACAATTCTTTCACTGCACTGATAAATAGAGTTTTATCTATATTTAATGTATAGAATTAACCCTCTCGAACTAAAACATTTTCTTTTTAAACATATTAAGATTGCATACAGTGCGAAAATCACGTTTGCATTAAATTTCAACCATTATTATAAAAGCATGATTGCAATAGAAATTCCTACCCAATTTTTAATAGATGTCTTTGCATGCATTTATTGAAATAAATCTTCTGTCTTAAATAAAATAAAATATATATTTAGATGAAATAAACTCTTAAATGAAGACGAAAGTTCATATTTTATCATAGTTTTAAAATTATTTACAACTAAATGATACCTGCGTATTTCTACCTCAAAAGAAATAATTTTGGAAATATCTTTTTTGAAATTTGAAATGTTTATTGCATTTTATTAGGCATGATAGAACGAATGGTATTTATTTCCTTGTAGGCAATAAATATATAAACTGAAATTAAATGATATTTAAAGGAGAAGTATAAATAATATTTTTTACTTTATAATTCAAGTGCTGAAAAGGGTAGATATAATGCGTATTGCTATCTCAAAAGAAATAATTTTGGAAATATCTTTTTGAAATTTGAAATGTTTATTGTATTTTATTAGGGATAATAGAATGAATGGTATTTATTTCCTTGTAGGCAATAAATATATAAACTGAAATTAAATGATATTTAAAGAAGTATAAATAATATTTTTAACTTTATAATTCAAGTGCTGAAAAGGGTAGATATAATGTGTGTGTGTGTGTGTGTGTGTGTGTGTGTGTGTGTGTGTGTGT
>JAOUZG010023435.1:3314903-3334004 GCA_026289955.1 Argiope argentata | reverse complement strand
ATATATATATATATATATATATATATATATATATATATATATATATAACCTCTTTAACCCTTAATAACCTAGAGTTTCAATTTTGATACCAATCTTTTAAACCGAATGTTCACATTACTATTAGTTTTTTTTTATAGGTTGGCTGTACGTATTTTACTGTTGTAGAATATTCTTTCCAACGAAATTAAAAACTTACCTCCTGGTTCTGTAAAAAAGTAAAGTGTAAACAAACACAGTAATATTAAAAATAAATCACTTTCGTAAATCAGGCTACAAAGGGTTAACAAAATGTGCTTTTTAGTTTAACGTGTTAATGAACAACGAATAAATTTTCAAAAAAATTATTTCTTTGGATTAGAATTTTGTAATGGAGTGTTTATGAAACGCAATAATTTTTCAAAATAACGGGACTGAATTTTTCTTCTTACGATAGAAATATTTTTTTTGTACTTGAGAAAGTAGACAATGATAAAATGTGATATCAGACTCTTACACCATAATAATATATCAATAATTTCTTCTAGCTATATTTCAAACAACTATTAACTAAATTCTTTTTTTTTATCCATTTAGCATCATATTTTATGTGCTCTAATTTCCTGTAACTCCTTTAGAAATGACTGGTATTTTTCGTGACTAAATAATTTTTTTAAAGGTTTGTATTTGTAAACTAGTCATTTTACATATCCTTTATATTTTTTACCTTTATTTTTTCCCACTTATTTAGAAATTAGAAGCAAAATCTTTAAAATGGAATATATTCAATGAAGAAGCCGTTGCCAATTTTTCAATTTTAAAACAAAAATGTATCTAATAAATCCACGGAATTGTTATTCATGCAAGAAATATAAGTTGAATATTTTCTTTTGAACTTTATGTAGATTCATTCACAAGTAACAATTATTCATAAAGACAGTTACTTTTTGGATTAAAAAATAATGTTTACAATGTAATTGTTAAGTAGCATAAAAACTTGTTAAAAATATAATTTTATTCCAAAATATTCCATTTTTGAAAAAGTCTATTTCTTAATTTTGTTATTCGGAGAAAAAAGCATATTTTTAATTTGCTTTTACCCTGTTTTATTTGTTTTTCTATAAAGAAAATATGTAATACATTTTAATAATTGAATATTAATTATTAATAATATTAATGGAATATTAATTATTATAATGTATAATTATAGAAAATTTAAATAATTCACTAATTTTTTTTATTTATGATGGAATCGATTTTTTCAGCTGGATTTAAAATAACAGGTAGAAAGAAAGAATCTTACCTAACTAAATTTGATAGAATTATTATTCCAAAAATATATATAATTTAAAAAAACGAAGTAATAGCTCTACATTTTTACATTTCTATGTTTTATTTTTGTTCCGTCTTAAATGAGGTTTGAGAATGCGCCAGAATTTGAATTAGTTTTATTACGTGTGTTGAAATAACAGATTTTGAACTTGAAACATTCTGTAAAATGATTCATTTATGCTTTCTTTCTTCTCCAACGCCACAGAATAGTTTTCTTTTAAAGCAAAACATTCTAATAAATAATTCAGAACAACGGGATACTTCCAAATTTCAATTCTTTTTACTATACAAACTTTATTCGAAGTAAGCAACCTACTTTCTTAATTGTTTTTAAAAATATATTTTTTACAATAAAATGTCGAATTTAAAGAAAAAAAATCTTATAAAAACAGTTTCGAGGTCTTACAATTTTTATTTGGTTCTAAATTCTTTGTTTTGATGATAATACTTAATTCCACGACAAAATCGTAAATTAAAAAAAAAAACTGCTCAGTAACATCGTAGCATGAACATCTAATAATTGATTTGTACTTTGATACAGAAAGAATACGTAACGTATATTTATCTGAAAGTTTTCCCAATTATTCCTTTATATATTTAAGCGTATTTACATAGAGTTCCAAAAATTCTGATCAAATTTTGGTACTTATCCGTTAGCCGGGCACTAGCGAAAAATCTCCAAAGAAATTTGGCGGAATTCTACATTATTTGGCGATTTTTCGCTTGCCTCCAGCTAACGCATCAGCACACAAATTTCTTTAAAAAATTAAAGATGTTTTTCCAAATTTACACTTCTAAACGTTCTAAAGTGCATTTTAATAGCTATCGAAAACTTGCATAATTTTATTTAAAAATTTCTTCTCTGCTAAATACTTTTTATTTAAATTCGAGAATTTGATGCTTAGACTTTCATCCTGCCAATCTCTTATCTGGGAACATATTCGAGAGCAACCTGCTTTTAATAGTCAGCTCAATAACATAATTTTTTAATAAAAATACGAACATTAAAATTATTGTTTTGCATCATAACACTTCGACAAGATTGAATTGAAAATGTTACGTCTTCACATTTTCATAAGATCCAGAATTTCATGGAATCCTTAACCTTTCAAGAAAATTCTTCTTTGTAGAGATATTCAGCAAAAAAATCTCCATAAAACCAACATATTGCTAAAATTTTCTATGAAGTATATGAATAAAACTAAATTATTATCAAGAGCATCAATAAAAGCAAAATGTAGAAATATTTTATAAAATATTTGAAATCTCAGCATAACGCTGAACTAAAAAAAGAAAGTTGTCAAAAAATATTTAAAATATCAAGGAAACTAATTCTTCAATCACATACTCTGGTTCAATTTCATATATTTTTACTTCATATGAAAGCTAATGATCCATTAATAAATCGTTCATTTTTTAAAGAAGTTTCAAAAGTATTTCTTTAGTGTTTATCTTTTTATAGTAAAAATTATTGATGGATTTCTTGCACAGTTATTGAGCCATTATCGATTTTTTTTTATTCAAATGAATGCATATGAGTTATAAATATTCATCCCCAGTTTGCTAATACACCATCTGAATATTATGTCAGTTTGGGTGAATTAAATTTCGGTATACTCCCCAGTCTTAAAAACCGGATCGATTTCGCTAATTTTATACCCGTACTTAATACTGCTAATTAATCGGAATGATTTATGTTTATTAAACAAGTTTAATTTAAAATAGTATTCCTTTTGTTGTGATAAGATGTTTTTCATCGAAATCTTTTGATATCACTCAATAATATTACTAGCATGGTTTACTAAAATACTGGTTCGCCAACGTTGACTAATGATAATTTACATGTAAAAGGGTTCCAAATTGCTCGTTTTTAAATAATTAGTTATGAAGTATTGATTATAAATCATTGAATCAATCAATTTATTCGATTATAGTATATTTAAGTAAAGAATCTTCATATATTAACGTAAGAAAAAGATAGAAGCTCACTCTATACTATTTGTATACATTTTGGAAGATGCAAGGCCTAGGAAAAAAAATCATAAAATTTTAAAATTTTGATATAATTTGTCACAGGAGGAATGTTAAGTAAAAGAATTGACCGATGATCAAAGTGACATCAGTTTACATCGCGATACAAATGCGCAATTTTTCCCTTCAGTGGTTCTAATATGAAATTTTGAAAGAGATTATTTTTGACACATGTATTATTAGGAAAGGGAAATTTAAGTACCTTCAAAAGAATTCCGAATTTAGCAGTTTTATAGAGCACGTGTAGAATTAAATAAACAGAAAAAATTGAATCAGAGGTACATTTCCGTTAGCCGGGTGGCATCGAAAAATTGCCAAATAAAGTAGAATTCTGCCAAGTTTCTTACAGTAATTTTAAATAAAAAAATCACCAAATAAAGTAGAATTTCGCCAAATGTCTTTGGTGATTTTTCACTGTCGCTAATGGTACCAAATTAAGATTAAAATTTAGAAATTAATTAGGTGGCAAATATATATATATATAGTTAAAGTCGCTGATTTATTAATCCGTAGGCATTGAATTATGGAATATAATTCATCATTGAAAAATATTTCAAACTCCTGAACTTGATTTATTTTTGATATTTTATTCATATTAATGTTAGTTTTTGCTATTTTTATATTACTGTTATAATGAATAATGTTTAGAATATTTTCCTATGATATCCACCTTACTTATTAAACCATTAGGATTTCTACGGAAGCTTCTCGAATACTTTATTTAAATACCTAAATATGAGATAAGAACTCTTAAGTCTTTTATGATTTGGGCTTTATAACCTCTAATCTAACAGATGACTCTCACTTTTCATCTTTTGTTGTTTATAATTACAATATTCCATAAAACAACTTTGAAATCTAGATTTGTGAAATGAGTTACTAATCAGCATAAAAAACTCATAATCTTAATGACTTAATTCTTTTTTATAATTTCCAACAATTATCACATTAATTTATTTAAAGCGCTCTGTTTAAAACTTTTATTATTTTTATAAAAAGCATTCTTAGTGATATTAATGAAAGTATGTTTAATAAGCCGTTTTGAATAACTTTGTTTCGTATGAAGAGTTAAATATTACTCAGAACAGTTGCAACGCTTTCACTCAGTTTAATTTTCCTCAGAATACATTTTGCATGGTTCGAATGACTTAAAATAATTGAATAGAAAAACAGAACAATTTTTTTGTCCATCTCCTCCAACAATCTTATTAAATGAGCTCGCAATTCAAGATTCACTTTTATTTCATTTTTACAGAGCTCCTTCTCAATGAAGTTATCAATTCTTTGACGTTATTAAAAGGACTGGTAAAGAAGAAGTAATTCCGGGAGACAGAGAAAAAAATCACCAATAATAAAACATCCACCGCTTTCCTCTTCCTCCTCCTCCCTATTATGCTCCAAAACTTATCCTGTGTGCTGAAATAATTAATTGCGAGTATATTCTGAAGTTGCATTGAATGCACTCAAACGTTTTCCGACAATTTACCTAAAGGTTACGTTCCGAAAAACTCCTATTTCTTTCAAGTCGCTCTTTAAAATAGTAGCCCAAGTTGGCGAGGCAGAAACAAGAATAACATGGATCATAGTTTTCTAAATAAGCAGTTTGTTGTTCAAAGACATTTAGGAACCAAAGAAAGAAGAAGGGATGGAGGGAAAAAAAACTCCAGATATCTCTTTGCTAAAAGAGTCGAATCCGTCTTACAATTAAGAAAAGAAAGGGAGGGGGAGGGGAGGTATAACAGAAAAAGCGCCATCTTTTGATTCAGAAATCCTCAGACTCTTTGATGTGTTTTCATTCAGAAATATCCATCCTTTACCTTTTAATCAAAGCTCTAAATTGCTCCAGTGAGTGTTTTTCTTCGTCTCGCACTCGCTTTTGTCACACATGCCAAACATGCTTCTTTTTTTTATGTCTTCTTTCTTTTATACATTTTTTGCTTTTTCTGCCTCGCATTTAATGACTTTCATTTAGGAAGAGATTATTAGAAAGAGAAGGTAAGGCTAAACAATTCTGCAACTGCTGTGGGCGCTTTATTCGTTTAGCAAATTTAAAACCACGCGCTTCGGAACGGGGCGATGCAAGACGGGAAAAAATAAGGTTAGCGACTTGGTCGAGGAGATAGTGTGTGTGGTATGTTCTTCTTTCTTCTTCTTTTTTTTCAAACAAACTTTCACAAAGAAGAATTTTTACTGGAAATTAAAGTCCCAGTTTCGTGAAAGGTTTTGGTGAAAGTCAACAGTAATTTATTTTCAAATTAGTAGAAAAACAAACCGCTCTTCGAGGTTTCCTCGTATGGAATAAAAAACAGCTTCCCGCCATTTTTTTTTTAAAGAATTCTTTTTGTGAATCTTCTTTTCTTGCCCTTTTGTTTACTTATCCCAATGCCAGGTTAATTTTTTTTCTTCTCTTTTTCTTTTATTACTGCGTAAAAACATCTGAAAGTAAACTCGAGACCTCATTCAGTAATGAAGTAATCGTGGCGACTTTTTTTTTCTCAATTTTTCACTGGAGAATTTTTTTTTCTAGATTAGCATATAATGTAGAATAAACAAGAAGAAGTTTCAAATTACTGGTCATATTCATTTCATTTATATTTATGAAAAAGGTTGTTAAAAGAGATATGGAACATCTTTTATGAAAGGGATAAGTATTCAATACCTCTTTGCTTTTAAGCGGTAATTTATGGATCTCGTTTTAAAAGCATTTTGAAATAAACATTAATTGAAGTTGAATACTTCTAAGAAACTTTCGCTTTGTTTGTGGAACTTTCTGTCTATTCTTCTCTCTGTCAATAATAATAAATTAGATTTTTTTTACAGTTTATGGAGTCATATAAGATATGAATTCAAAAGTGCATGTAAACTTAACATAAAAAGCCGTTCTCATAATTATTTAACAAAACAACCCTTTGTCGATACTTTTGTCTATAGAATATGACGGACTTTACCGTATAAATTTTGAAAATTAATAATAAATTTAAGTTTCACTTATTTGATACGTTGATTAGATTTGTTTTCACTTATTTTCTTCATAATTTAATTCGCAATCGCCTTTCAGATTTCTGAATAATCAATTACTAATATATTGATAAGGGCAAGAGGTATTATTCGAATTTCTTTTTAGCATCTTCATTTTAAATGTTAGAATGCCAGCGGGGTAGGGCGTCTCCTTCGTGATCTGGACGTCCCAGGTTCGAGTCCCAGTTCGGGCATGGTGGTTCTTCTGTGTTGTATCTTTAAGGTGTGTGAATGTACTCTCGTGTAAAAAAGGATTGTGCAAGGGAATGTGATGAGTGAGTAGAAAAGTCACACTCTTGGCCCCAGTTGGCGCTACTAGAAACAAGAGACACTGATTAGGCTTAAATCGCTGACTACTTCAGCAAGCTTGTCCGTGGCGAGGGACATAATAAACAACAAGAACAAATGTTATGGATAAATAAAACTGTAAATAATATAAATTCTATGAATTGTAAAATAATAAATTTATAAGGTATATTTATTTTGAGTTGAATTATTAACTCACAGTGCACAGGCTATTTTCATGGAACATTGAGATCAGTTTGATGCATTCTGTGCAGAATTTTATTTTTTCCAACTCTACATTTAGTTTGCTAGGATTAGGATGTATTCGAAACATAGAATTTTGGATGACAGAAAGATCAGCAACTAAGATGTACTGGAGTGTTTGAAATACATCAGTAGCAATAATAAAATGATCAGGAAAGAACTTCCGAATACATTTATTAAAACAGTTATTAATATCAATCAAAGGTAGATTTTATTCTAAAATTTAAAATCCATAAGAACATTTTTGAATTGATTAGCGTTAATCGATTGGTTTTCAGTTCAATGTGATAAATTGGCTGGTAAAGATGCTTAAATTCTTAAGAAAAAACGAAATATATTTTTTTGTCATTGGCAGTTAATTGAATTTCCAATTCTCATGCTCTGTTAGAAGTGGTGAATGTAAATTATTAGCTATTTACTTAATTTAAAACCAGGAGACTAGTCCCTTGATTTTTTACAAAAATAATTTCCTGAAAAGCAATTTTCAGAAGACAAATATTGGGGGCTCATTTTGGTAGGCCTAAAGAAATTCTCAGAGCTATAGTTTGAGTAGTGGTTCAGGTTTTAAACTAAGAACCTGTTGATTACGGTGCAACCGTAGTAAAATATGCTAAAAATGCTATTTTTTGTGATATTAATACTACCTTTAGTTCTGAGGCTATGGTTTTTTGATGTGAATATTTTGTTCTTAATATCTTATCTTTTTAAGCGCACAATTTCCAAGATTTTTTAAAAATTACTGAATTTTGCTTCTTTTTAGAAAAATGAATACCAAGAAATGTAATCGTTTTATTCAATTTTTTTCTATGGCCATCGATATACATTTTAAAAATAAATTTTTAAAAACCTTACTATTCATGCGAAGATAACAAAACAGCTCACTAGATTAACCCATTCGCTGCCAATTACTAATATACTCGTGGTTGGCTGGGTGTTACCCATTACCAGCACGAATATACTCGTGATACTTTCAATATATTATAACGTACAACTTGTCAGACTTGCAAACTTTTTATGGTCACAAACATAAATATACAAGTGTAAAAACTTGAAAAAAAAAAGCTGCAAATAAATTGTTTTCACAAAAATTTTACTTCATTTAACCCATTCGCTGCCAAGCCTAAATTATATGAGATTATTCCTATTGCTGACCACGAGTATACTCGTATTTGATTTTTATGCATGAATTTTATACATCGTGTTTGATTTTTTTATGACAAAATATGTGTATTTATTTTGAAATGATAAAACTAAGATAAACAATAACACTCAAAACAGAAATAACAATGGGAATAACCTCATACAATTTAGGCTTGGCAGCGAATGGGTTAAAAAAATATGCGATTGTTAATTTAGAAAAAAATTATTGAAATATGAAACGAATTGATCAGTTATCAAAAGATGGTCTTATAACATAATACACTAACTTCTCATAAATAAACTTCATCACTGTTAATTGTTCTAAAAGCGATTCCATACATTTATAAGAGCAACAAAAATTTTCGAAATAGTGTTAATTATTCGAGTTTTAAATTCATCAATTGCAACTCTTATGACTGGATGTTATTTAACGATTGGCTATTTGTATTTCCACTAAATTAAAATGCTTTCCAATATATTCTTTTGGTGGAATTTCGTAAACCTCACCATTTTGTAAGCCAGCCATTGACCATAATATCAGTTCCGTCAATTTTTCATGAATATTGTCTTAAATAATGTAAAATAAATTCAATACAATGGGAACTACGGTCTTTTTGTTTTCTATCAGGGTGGAGAAATACAATGTGTGGTCATGTGAACTCTGTAAATGAAGCATAGAAACACATTTACATCACATATCTAAAAAAAAATGTAATCTTTGAAATAAAAGAAATAAACTACTGTACAATCACTGAACGTTACCTTTCTAATACAAATGATGCCGATTATCTCTAGCATGAAATTCTCGAAAAAGGGTTCCTTGAGATAGTTTTCTATTTTCTGTGGATATTTTGGTTTTCTACTTTCTGTAGATATTTTGAGTTATTATTTCCTATGTTCAATATTGTGTTCCAAATTTCATATCATTTTCATATTTATATCATCTTCCGAATTTCCTATAATGTTCATATTCATATCATTTTCCAAAATTCTTATATTTTATTCAATTTCATATTTATTTTGAAGCGTGAATTGAAAATTGAATTCCTCAATCATAGTAGAACATATTTTCATTTAATGTGTTTTCTGTTTCTTGTAGGACACTTTTTGAAATTCCTGAAAAGGAATACAATACATTTTCTAAAATGTTGTATAATCTGATTTTTTTTCAGTTTAGATTATTAGCATTGTATGGTAAGGTTTTAATCTAGTTTTAACTATTAATCTTTATTATTTCTTGCTTCATATATTATAATATACGAGACCAGTTCCATTTTATAACACTTCAATATGTCTTAATTTTTTTTTCAAATCACATCAATATCATAACTGAAAAAATATTTATTTTGGATATACAAAAAAAACTTGTTAGATTATTAGATATTTTAAATGATTTTCTGTCATTTACTCCACAATTCAGTATGGTAAAGAATCTAAAATTCGATATTTTGAAGAATCTCCACATTTTAGAACTTTCTCAGTTAAAAAAAAATATTTCTGTTTATCTATTTCAAAGATAAAGGCTATAGATTTTGATCTAGATGGATGAAATTTAGAATAAGTTCTTCATACTCTGGGGCTAGCTTCAGATAACCTCTACAATACCAAAGTATACTTTTGTATTGTGGTTATGTTATTCAACTGCAAGCCCCATCTGGTTCGGTCCTTGACCTTGAATGCCGCATTGGTGACCTTGACTACGCAATCTCGTACAACTGTCGTGGCGCCATCTATCCTCAGT
Organism: Argiope argentata; assembly: GCA_026289955.1. Classification (NCBI taxonomy): domain Eukaryota; kingdom Metazoa; phylum Arthropoda; class Arachnida; order Araneae; family Araneidae; genus Argiope; species Argiope argentata. The sequence goes on along the minus strand of JAOUZG010023435.1, from coordinate 3,324,217 downwards.
AGATGTCATCAAACAAGCTTAACGCAGCAACCAAACAAAACCGTCAGACTTACTTGGCTCATACTCATACATTCTCTCGCCAACTCACTCGCCAAACCGTTTGGCACTATAAAATCGTTCGTCCCTCCATCGACTCACCGGTGGATGAGAATTGTCGCTCTAACTTCATAAGCTAGATAACATCTATGATACACGAGTATACTTATGTATTGTAGTTATGTTACTCTTCTATAAACACTGGCATCGCGGGTTCGTACTTCGACCTTCATTTGGCACAATTCTAGAATTGTAGATTTCAATCAATTTCATTCCAAGAAAGTATGCCCAATACATTCGTTTTAAAGTTTTCATCTGTCTGTCCGAGACTAAATTAACTCAATAGTTTTTTTTTCTAGATGGATGAAATTTCATATAATTTATAATTCATCATTCCAGATTTGTAGATTTCTATCAAATCCATTCCGAGGAAGTATGACCATTTGTTCGAATTTATTTTAATACGTTAACTACAAAACAAAGAGAACTATATAGATAGGATTCGGTGCACAGATTTAAAATCAGCAGTGGAGACACCTGTACAGTTTTGGAACAAATCCAACAAGAAGTTGATTGTCTGTCGGTCTGTATTCTCAGAGATAATTTCAAAAATGCAATGACTTAAATGAATCGAATTTTGTATAGGATTTTGTAACTACGAGTTACTATCGTTGTGTGTCGAGTATTTTTCTTAATCAGCTGGAAAAATCACGTTTAAAGCACAAATTCTATTTTCGAATATTATTAACCTCATACCAGGGATTAATCACCAAAAAAACTCGTCAAGGAAGATATGATAGATTCAGTAAAAATGCTAAATTTATATCAAAGGTTAATATTTCATTATTGTTTTCCGCCAATGCCATCAAAGGGGCTCTCTGAGGTAACACTTTTATTAAAGAATTGAGATAAAGCTTTGAGAGATCAATCCAACTAGTTTTGTTTTGATACTCAACAGTGTCATACAAATTTTATCATGCAAACCACGAAAATGTGATATTTTAAGGCTCGAATTTTCTCGTCCTTGTAATATATTTGAGAGGAACGTTTTCTTTGGAGTGTAGAATTAAAAGTAAAATATCTGCTACTATTTACTTCGTAAGTTTTATGTTTTGTACAATCATGTTTCACGATAAATCACGGCCTTTCATTGCTTAATTTTAAACTTAAGAAATTCCCCTCGGCTAGTTGGTAGGCAAATATAGATTCTTTTACATCAAATCCTTTTAGTGGAAGTATGCCCAATTGCTCGAATTTATTTTAATACGTTAGCTGCGAAACTTAGATATATAAGATTCTGTGCACAGATTTAAAATCGACGGTGGAGACGCCGGTCCAGTTTTTGGCCAAATCCAACATGAATTTGATTGTCTGTCGGTCTGTATTTTTAAACTGTATTTTGTATTATAAACATAATGAAGTTAGAAATAGTCAATATTAGAGGTTGAAAATCACTTTTCGCCTCCTAACTTCTAACATATTTCCATTATCGAAAAGCTTAAAATACAAAAATTGTTCATCTTATTGAGGCACTAATTTGACTAACTAGATATATTTTTCTATCTTCAATATTAATAAAATTATATAGCTATATGAACATTTCCTCCCACCACCACCATTTCCAACCCCCTAGAACTAGATGGGCTATTTACGAGCTCATCCCAGGTTTTTACGTTTCTAACGACATTTTCCAATCCAGTTAAAATCCAAACACAATTATTCCAGTTGATCTGTTCATAGCCTAACATGGGAAGTATCAAATAAATAATATATTGGGTTGTTCGGAAAGTAATTTCGTTTTTTCCCGTCAGAGGACTTAATTACGTTTTTTCGAAACCAACTTCACACTTAAGCCGCATAACCATTATAAGTCTTGAGAGCTGATATTGCAAGGCTTGTGTGTGAAAAAGTTCTATTAATTCTATGCAGTAGTTTTTGGTTGGTGCCCTTTTAAATATGGAGAGCAATAAGCAGCATTTTCGTCATATTTTACTTTTTTACTTCAGAAAAGGTAAAAATGCTGTCCAAGCGAGAAAAAAATTGACGGATGTGTATGGAGAAGGCGTGTTAACAGTACGCCAGTGCCAGAACTGGTTTGCAAAATTTCGATCCGGCAATTTTGATGTCGAAGATGCACCACGGTCTGGAAGGCCGGCCGAAGCTGACAAAAATGCGATAAAGGCATTAGTTGATGCAAATCGGCGAATAACCACACGAGAGATCGGTGAGAGATTAAATGTGTCGAATTCGACTGTTTATGGCCATTTGAAAGGCATTTTGGAAAGGAAATTTGTGTCGCTCCTCAAACGTCAAGAAAATGATCCATTTTTGAAGCGGATTATTACTGGGGAAGAAAAATGGGTTGTATACAACAATGTTAAACGCAAGAGGTCATGGAGCAGAAAAGATGAACCGGCTCAAAGCGTGTCAAAAGCCAACATTCACCAAAAAAAGGTGATGCTCTCCGTTTGGTGGGATGTCAAAGGAATCGTTTTTTTTTTTTAGCTTTTGCCGGACAATACAACGATTAATTCAGAAGTCTATTGTCATCAACTGGACAAATTGAATGATTCACTTAAAGAGAAGAGGCCCGAATTAATCAACAGGAAGGGTGTAGTGTTCCACCAGGATAATGCGAGACCTCACACAAGTTTGGCCACTCGCCAAAAACTTTTACAGCTTGAATGGGACGTACTGCAACATCCACCATATTCTCCAGATCTGGCGCCTTCCGACTACTATTTGTTCCGGTCCCTGCAAAATTTTTTGGATGGCAAAACCTTTACCTCAAATGAAGATGTCAAAAACCACCTGAACCAGTTTTTTGCCAGCAAGGACCAAAACTTTTATGAGAGGGGAATTATGTTACTGCCAGAAAGATGGCAAAAGGTGTTGGACCAGAATGGCCAATATATAATTTAATAAAATATTTATTCATTATACGAAAACTGTCTTTCATGTTCCCCCAAAAAAACGAAATAACTTTCCGAACTACCCAATAATTTCGAGCGAAGGGGATTTTTGGATTCTGGGGACCATGATCGATGAAGATAGAAGAATTATTCCCGGATCCTGTCATGAAAACAGTTGCAATAGATAGTCTTCCTAGATAATGAAAACAATTTCCAACCCTTGGAGCTAGATGGGCCATTTACGAACTCGAGCAAGAATTTTGCAATTCTTACAACACACTCCAAGTCAATTAAAATCCAGACAAAATTATTCTAGTGATCCTGTTTACATGGTAACACGGACAAAATTTTATAAGCATATATATAAAATATTTATCAAAGGGTGGTTTTTGGTTTTAGAGACCATGATGGATGAAGAAATCTAGAATTTTCCCCGAAGTCTCATCATGAGAGCTATTTCAATAAGTAGTCTTCCTAGAGAATGAAAACAATTTCCAATCCTTAGAGCTAGATGGGCCATTTACGAACTCGCCCAAGAATTTCAAGAGTTTTACATTTATAACAACCTATTCCAACTCGGTTAAAATCCAGACAAAATTATTCTATTTATCCTGTTCACGAGATAACACGGAAAAAGCCTTATATGCATATGTATAATGTAAAATCTTGATCAAAAATCGTTTTGGGGTTTAAGAGATTATAATAGATAAAGAACTGAAGAAATTTGTACTGAAGTCTTGTCATGAGATTTATTTCAATAAGTATTCTTCAAGAGTGAAAACAATTTCCAACCCTTAGAGCTAGATGGGCCATTTACGAACTTGCTCGAGAATTTCAAGTATTTTGCTCTTCTAACAACATATTCCAAGTCAGTTAAAATCCAGATAACATTATTCTAGTGGTCCTGTTTACATGATAAATTGGACAAAGCCTTATACGCGTATAAATAATATAAAATTTTGATTAAAGCATGTTTTTGGTTTTAGAGACCATAACGGATGAAGAAATCTAGAATTTTCCCCGAAGTCTCATCATGAGAGCTATTTCAATAAGTAGTCTTCTTCAAGAGTGAAAACAATTTCCAATCCTTAGAGCTAGATGGGCCATTTACGGACTCGTTCAAGAATTTCAAGAATTTTACATTTCAAACAACCTATTCCAACTCGGTTAAAATCCAGACAAAATTATTCTATTTATCCTGTTCACAAGATAACACGGAAAAAGCCTTATATGCATATGTATAATGTAAAATCTTGATCAAAAATCGTTTTGGGGTTTAAGAGATTATAATAGATAAAGAACTGAAGAAATTTGTACTGAAGTCTTGTCATGAGATTTATTTCAATAAGTATTCTTCAAGAATGAAAACAATTTCCTACCCTTAGAGCTAGATGGGCCATTTACGAACTCTCTCGAGAATTTAAAGAATTTTACGTTGCTAAAAACATATTCCAAAGTTAAAATCCTGATAAAATTATTCTATTTATCCTGTTTACATGGTAAAATGGACAAAGCCTAATACGCATATAAATAATATAAAAGGTTGCTTAAAGCATGGTTTTGTGTTTTAGAGACCATAAACGATGAAGAACTGAAGAAATCTTCTCATGAGATCCATTTTAATTAGTATTTTTCCTATAGGAATCTACCTAGAATTCAATTTTATTATGAATTTTCTAAAAAAAGATACGTATTCGAACCAACCTTCTTATTGCCCTAGCTTTGGGAACGTACCATCGGTGATCTAAACCTTTGAATTTCAAAATTTGTATTAAAAAAAGTACCACTTTCTGGTTCACTGGTGAAGAGCCTGTTCTGTTTCAGTTACACTCAGCTCTCCTCAGCAGAGGACCATTAGAACCGGCTTGATCGTGCGTCACAAACCAATCGAAAATCCATTAGAACGGATATAACTACGAGCCTGCTCTGGACGGTTATGCTTTCCTACGCGACTTATCCGCCGTTGGCTTTGATTGAGAGAGAAGATGGTGATTTATTCCGGCACCGGCCTTTCCCAATTATGCTGCAAACATGTATGTAGATTTAATCATTAAGGCTGCTCATCATGTTACAATGTTTAGGCAAGGAATGGCAAACGATGTCAAATAGGAAGATAATTTTGCCGTATCTACTTTGGAATACTTTTTTGGAATTTTTAAAAAATATTATTTAGGAATGTAAATTAAACTTTAAAAAAGTTTATGCTCAGAATGACCTACCAAAACCTACAAACGGAGATCTCAAAGATTCCTTCCTTGGAATATATGATGAGCAGTTGAAGAATCATTTGATTTTTCAGTTAGATTTTCGTTGGTTGTTCAGTGTGATTCGTTCAAGTAAGATTTTTAGATTTCGAAATAAAATAAATGTCGGTTAAAAAAATCAATAAGTATCAATCAATATGAATTTTTATAAACTGTATGGATATGAAAAAACAATACACATCCAATTACCCGATTCGCGATTAATTGACTTCCGTGCGATCAGACCTATGTTTTCTTTTATCTAATTAAATGAGGAAGGCAAGACGTCTATTAAGTCACCTATTAACCTCTTAACCGGTTTGCCCGTAGGCCGTACGTGTATCGATTTATCGAATTTTGATAGTTGTAAACAAAAAAATAAATCATTCATAACAATTATAATTCAATAGTAAAATGACTTCGAATACGTAGATAAGCCAAGTAATCCATGATTTCCATTTGAATCAAAATAAGAAAATGTTCCCAAAATAGAAGGTGTCATCTTATTAGATAAATAAACCAGTTAGGGGGTTAAAGACTTTTCTAAACCTAAAAACTTTCATTCTTGACACTTATCTGACGGTTACTTTTTCGTATATGTCAAATAATTTATTAGTGGGAAATAAAATCGTTTTGGATCAAGTTTCTTTAGAACTAGGCCTAAGATTTACGTTAATGTTTTGTTTATGTTTCCTGAATTTACGTTAGACATTACAGTATTTATCTTAAAATGGGAACCGTTAACGTCCTTTAACTCACTTTTAATGAAAAATACAGTTTAATATGTAAACATATAGAAACTACTAGTAGAGAGGCTTCTATTATAACTCGCCAAATTACCGGTAATTGCTTTTATGATTTACCGGCCATGCTTAAGAACACATAGAGATAAATGGGGGTAGGCAATAAGAAGTAAGAAAATGCGTGTTGTAACAGTGAATTTTGAATAAAAAGTCTTCTTTTATTGGTGGGCAAAGAAACGAAGTCATAGAAATCTGACCTAAATGGTTTTTCTGTTATCCGGTTGGTCCTTCAGCCATTTTAAGATTCTCGGGATTGTGCTGTGAAAGTATTCTTCTCATTATATGTAACAAAAGTAAAATATTAAATATATATTTTTTTACTCGAGCATTTTAGAAAGCAATTGGGTATTTTTCTTTACGTAATATAACTTGAATTGTGAAGCAAAAAATGAATTTTCATTACTTTTTTATTTTGTTCAATAACAGTTGTTTGCAGTCACTTCTCTCAATTTGTAACATCGCATGCGGGAATGATATACTTTTTAAGCTTTTGGATGAAGATACTCTGATCTGAATGAAAACCCTTTAATTTTGGGTTTAAAGCACGCGAATACATCATATCATAGGAATACATGTAAGAAATATATAAAAAAAATATTTTCTCACAAAGCACGCATACACACGCTCAACTGCTGAAGAAGGAAATTCTTTCTTTACATCAATGCCACACCAAGTAGTGTTACCAGTTTAGTTGAAGTCAAGAGAACCGTTGCAAATTTTATAATCAAACTTTCAAAAAACGTTTAGTTCTTCTCAACAACAACAAAAAAAGCAAGTTCTGTCTCAAAACACACCCTGGTGGACAAAATTAAGAGATGGAAGGCATTTTTCCAAATATCTCGAGAAATACTGGATAAAAATAAATGAAATTTGGTATCCATATAACTTTTAGTATGACAATAACGTGTGCAAAGCAAATATTAATGTACCATTCATTGGCAAGAGCTATTTCTAACAGTTCAATGTGGACTGAACTTCATGATGAAAGATGGCAAAGAAAGCGAGGCTTGTATGGTGTGTGCCTAAACTATGGTGTGTGGTCACCTCTGATAGACAAACAGCATGCACAACGAGTATGCATGCTGTTAATAAGAGAGATAAAGAGTGTTTGTGGAGGACCCTCCCACTCTTCCACTAGAGCAGTATCTAACTCCGGAATGGTTCTGGGTTGGGATTGGCGTATCGCAATAGCCCTTCCAAGAGCATAATAAGTATGTTCAATGGGGTTAAGGTCAGAAGATTTGGCTGGGCAATCCATTCGAGGAATATCTTCGCTTTACTGATACTCCTCAACCAGGACAGCCCTATGACGTCGAGTATTGCCGTCCATAAAAACGAATTCAGAGTCAACAGCACTCCAGAAAAGTCGCGCATAGGGTTGTAAGATATCCTGCCTGTACCTCTGGGCATTCACAGAACCAGTGTCAAACACATGGAGTGGTGTAAGGGTGTCTTGCATGATCCCTTCCCAAACCATCAGTCTTCCATCAGCATAATGGTTCCTTTCCATGATGTTATTGGGTTGTTATCGGGTCCTAGGCTCCCTCCATATGAGAATCCGAGGTACAGGCAGGATTCCCCTCCGAGAATCAGGTTGTAGACTGAATCTGGACTCATCTGTGAAGAGAAGATTAGCCCATTGGAGCTGTATCCAATGTTGGTGCAGTCTGCAACATTATACACGCTCTCTTTTGTGGTAAGGAGTGAGTGGGATGCGAATGGCGGGCTTCTTGGTATACAACCCTCTGTCACCAAACCTCCTAGCAACTATCTTCCTTGAAACTAATGTTCCTGTGGTAGCAACGAGGTCCTTAGTTGTGTTTCTGTAGACGTCCTCTGGCGCTTGGCTGCAGGTAACAAATACTGGTCTTCATTGGGCGTTGTTGCTCTCGGATGACCTTGTCCTGGTCTTCTGTACACTATCCCACTGTTTTTAAATTGACTCCACAAATTCGAAACAACGCTTGGAATTACATCCAATTCCTTAGCAACTTGAGCTTGGGACAGCCCTGCCTCAAGTGTACCCACAATTCTCCACCTCATATTTTCGTCTAAACGATTATGCTCTTTCATTCCACCGAAAAATCAATAAAAAACCCAATACAAATCGCTCCTGAATTGTAGAGTGGAATGAGCTTAGCAGCTGGATGCAGACTTTAATATCTCCTGATGACTTAGCAACGCCCACAAAAATATGTAAACTCATGTCAGCGACGCCAGCGCCATAGTGCCATTATATGGCAACCAACTGTCCATGTTTTATGTGATATTTTCCGAGAAAAGTGTGAGAATGCCTTCCATCTCTTAATTTTGTTCACAAGTGTAAGTATCAGTGCCAATTTTTTATTCAAAACATTTCGGGAAAACGTAAATAAACGATAATTTATCAATTCAAAATCCATTTTTAATAATAGATGTAATTTCTTTTCTCTGTTAAATTATGATAATATTTTTAAGAATCATTATCGATATTTTTGATCTTACATTGAGAGAGATAAACATTATTCTGAATCCGCTAATACCAGTATAATTTTCTTTTATAAATTATCTATTTTCACTTTCATATAATAATAAATATTGGAATCAACTAAACAGACATAATATTCTTCATTTTTTTTATCAAACTTAAGATGTATTATACTTTTGAAGAATTTGATATTTTCATTTGGTTTGTGTTGATTCGTCGTTGACTCCAGAATTTTTCAAATTCAATTCAGCCTAATCGAACTGTTCAATCGATTACTTTAGAAACCTCATAACTGATAAAATATTTGAAATTCCATTTATACTGGTTTCTTGAAGGCTGATTGATAGAGGTTTCATTTGGCTCAGCCATTCTTAGAAATACGTTTTGAATGCTTCAATTTCGCCTCTTCAACTATGCATTTATTGCAGAAGCCCCGCAATAGACATCGTTTATGATATTTCTTTGGTAAACAAGGACTCCAAATGGTAATATTGGTGGATTTATCATATACTAGCGTACACGGCATTGATGAGATTTATCTTAAACACGCTGCGTTCTTCGGGAATAAAATCTTTTAATATTTTTAATGTAAAAACTGTTTTTGTATAAAATTTTAGAATAAAAATGTTTTCAAAATTTTTTCTTTGAAATAAAAAATTTCTTAGAAATAAGCGTTATATAGTCAGTTTTATCATTGTTCAGCAAGAATAGCTATTTTCTTATTTTAAAATCATTTGAGTTACATTTTTAAAAGTATTAATAGAAATCATAGAAAATTTGCACAAAAATTAAATTGATATTGCATAAGAGTTAAAACTTTTAATTTTAAGATGACGAGATTTATATATATATA
>JAOUZG010023435.1:3295040-3312052 GCA_026289955.1 Argiope argentata | reverse complement strand
AAAATCTTGTACATATTTTCAGTTGTTAATAAAATATCTTTTATTCATCCATTCAAGTTCAAGTAATTTTTTTACTCTCTGTGTGGTGTAGCATCGATAGCACATTTGTTCTCGATCCGTACTTGTTCTTTGAGGTCACCACCACAGGTATGAAATCATGCTCTGTCGCCAGTGCTCGGTATAAATGAATGGCGGAGAATTACGTTATTCTTGAACGGCAGCAACGAAATGTCTTTAGTGACATTGCATAGATGCAAGTTGGGATTCCACCACACGTCGCCCAATGTGTTAGACTAGTGCTGTAACAACACTTTGGAGATAATATCATCTCTCGTAACTTCACAGTTTCGTGGCCACCTTGAACCCCCGACCACACTCCTTTGGATTTCTGGTTCTGAGGTTATCTGAAATCTAAGGTGTGCACGCTTGGTCCCCGAGATGTGGCAGAATTGATAGATGACATAACACGTGAAGTTATGCAGATTCCTGCTTTCACGTTACGTTCGGCATTGTTGTCCACAATCTCCCGAACGTAATGCGTTGTCGCCTGTGAAGGTGAACACGTTGAAAAACTGAAATTATAAATTTCCATTCCAATAAAGGGTTTTTTTCTCTCTTTCCTCTGTGTGTTGTAATTGGTCTTTTATAATGCTCTTCTTTTCAAATGCTTTAAGCCGACAATTTTCGTTACACGCTAATCGTTCCAACGTCATTTGTGGTTTCTCAATATTCTGATCAATTTGTGCAATAAAGAAGTGGGTGTTGTCTTTCGAAAATTTCAAAATTCTCTCACTGTAACCGTAACCGTGAGCTCTGCATTGTTTTAAATCATCACAATCTCCAGCGCATACTTTCAAACAAACATACCTGAAATTTTGTTTTGATTGTTGAAGTGGATAGGCCGCTAGGGTTTATAATACAAGGAAACTTTTTTTTGACCATCCTGTGGGTATGTATCTAGTTCAAATTTTCAGTCGTTAACAAAATATTTTTTATTCATCCAGTTCAAATACATTTTTTAACTTCTAGTGGATGGAACTTGATGTTAATAAAAAAAATTTCAAATATTAATTAATTAATTTTTATTAATTAATTAAAAACTAACTTTTCCAACAAAAATCTTCATTTTCCCACCACCAAATAAGTAAAACTTCAATTTGTTTTTTTACACGTTAATGAGGTTAAGCTTAACATGGTTTTGACCGTTTATTTCAAACGATTCTGTTTATTTGCTTATTGTTTGATGCATTTAAAATTAAATATTGTTAATTAATTAATTTTTTATTCCTTTTCAATTATTAGCTAGTTAAAATAAAATATTAATTCTAATCTGCCTAGCGTTACCCCAACTGGCTCAGAAAATTCACTCATTTTCGTTGCCTTGATTGTCGTTGATAATTCATGCAAGTGCAGTGTGTCCTGGTTTTTTTCTACTGATGTAGCCCTGATTATTTTTCAGCCAGGCATAATTTTTTGATAAATTATTTATATTAACTGTAATTATTTAATAAAAAGTAGCTAAAATAGAATTTTTATTTACTGATCTAAGCAGGAATTGACTTTAATTTTTTCTATATTACTTGTTTCAGACATGAAACCTTAAGTTTAAACTCATACATAACTCAGTCAAATGAATTCTGCTTAGCTATAATGTATGTATACAACACTGAGGTATGATTGTTGGAATTTCAAATCATCTTGCTAACATCCTGAATTTGTCAGCATCATATTGGTACTCTATAACATGATTAACCGTTGCAGACAGGCCACTGCCTGAAGCACAGTAGCCGTATCATACCGAATAATTGATTTTGACTTATAGTCTGTGACCATCAATTATATAATGTGCATAACGAACTGGAATGCAAAATTGAAATTAAATTTTACAGATGTAGGATCAAATTAATGCATTCCTAATTTAATGAAACTTTATAATTTATAATTTTATGGCAGTTTCAACGGATTTTTGCCATACTTTAGGAATACAGGCAGTTAAATTTTAGAAGTATCGAAGGCTAGATAGGTCTAAGTAAGTTTAAGGGTGTTCTTTTACTTTTTTTAATGTGCGGTAGAAATAAATAAAAATTGATCTATAAAATTCCATTTAAAATTTAAATTTAAAAAAAGACATGAATTCTAGGCATTTTTAGATTGTAAATGATTTTTTTTTATTTAATGCCAAAGATATTTAATATAAGTTTTTTTAATGCATTTTAAAAAAATTCGGCTTAATTATTTAGAAAATTTTAATATTTTTAAATGAATTTTTTTTTCATTTAAATAGAAAAGTTTTAATTCAATTTTAAAGGTAAGTGATAGCCATTATTATAAGGACCATCCAATTTCGAACGTCATTTAAATGATGAAATATACTAATTCTCCAAACTAAAGTGAGTATGTTTGATCTACTCGAGCTTATTTAAGCGAAGCAAAATGCTCTTATGAAAACTTCATAATAATTTTTAAAACGCTAAACGTAAATCTTATTAGTCTAGATCATATTTATAAGCTGATATACTTTTCTATAAATTTCACGACGTATAAAATGCTTATTGATAGAACTTGAAAGAGCATAGTTTAAAAAAAGTGTTATAAATCAGAAAGTCTGTAATTTTTTAATAAAATATGTTCATGTTATAAAATAATCTTCGCATGCATTATATTAAAAATCATAAATTGTCTACCCCAGATCTCCATAAGACACAGGGGAAAAAAGCTGAATGACCTGACAAACACGATTGCAACATTGGGTTGGTTGGTTAGTTAGTTAGTTTGGCATAACATACATGGGAAAAAAAACTGAATGACCTGAAAGCCACGATTGAAATATTGGGGTTGGTTGGTTGGTTGGTTAGTTGGTTTAACCAGCGCAAGAGCCATATGACCTGACAGCCGCTATTGCTACATTGGATTGGTTGGTTAGTCAGTTAGTTTGATATAACATACATGGGGAAAAAACTGAATGACCTGACATCCACGATTGCAACATTGGGTTGGTTGGTTAGTTGATTTTACTGGCGCAAGAGCCATATGACCTGACAGCCACGATTGTAACATTGGCTTGGTTGGTTGGTTAGTTGGTTTAATATAAGGCACAAGGAAAAAAGAACTCAACGACTTGACAGCCACGATTGCAACAATGGTTGGTTGGTTATTTGATTAGAAATAAGGCACATGGGAAAAAAATTGAATGACCTTACAGCCACGATTGCAACATTGGGTTGGTTGGTTGGTTGGTTATTTGATTAGAAATAAGGCACATGGGAAAAAACTGAATGACCTGACAGCCACGATTGCAACATTGGGCTGGTTGGTTAGTTGCTTTGACTGGCGCAAGAGCCATATGACCTGACAGCCACGATTGTAACATGAGCTTGGTTGGTTGTTTAGTTGGTTTAACATAAGGCACAAATAAAAAAGAACTCAACGATCTGACAGCCACGGTTGCAACATTGGTTCGTTGGTTGGTTATTTGATTTGACATAAGGCACATGGGAAAAAACTGAATGACCTGAAAGCCACGATTGAAATATTGGGTTGGTTGGTTGGTTGGTTAATTGGTTTGACTAGCGCAAGAGCCATATGACCTGAGAGCCGCAATTGCTACTTTGGATTGGTTAGTTAGTTAGTTGGTTTGACATAAGACATAAAGAGCAGGAACACTCCCCGATGGCCGTTCAACAATTAGTCTTACACAGCACTCAGGGGAGGCCTGCAGGCGAACCTTACCACCCAACGAACTTCGGCCTGGAAAGGCCAACAGTCCAGGGGGCCACCGGGCCCCGAATCGCCAGACCCCAGGGAGAAGCTATGTTGAGACAATCATAACTCCGTAGTCATCATTCTATTGACATAAGACACATGGAGAAAAAACTGAATGACCTGACAGCCACGATTGCAACATTGACTTGGTTGGTTGGTTAGTTGGTTTGACTGACGCAAGAGCCGTATAACCTAACAGCCACGATTGCAACATTGGGCTGATTGGTTGGTAAGTTGGTTTGACTGGGGCAAGATCCCTATTTGACTATACTACGTCAAATATATGGCAGATAAACAGGATCATGGTGTCATAAAATAGTATATAAAATTTTAAAATATTAAAATAAATACCCTTTACGTGCATGCATAGAAATGTCTTTAAAATGGTTGAAAATAAGCATTAAATGTGAAATGAATAAATTTACGGCAAAATTTAAAATTAATAAACAGATTGCACTATTTCACGGAAAAAATGAAAGTTTTAAAAACAACAGATAATACCGTTAATTTTAGGATCAAAGTTGAAAAGAAGATAGAAAATTATTTATATTTTGTATGAATAATAATAATATGGGGGTAATTTTTCTCCCTTTTGCGTGTAGTAAGTGGTAGAAGCGGAGTTAGAGGGCAAGTATCCTCAGATATGCTCTCTAAGTTTTAGAACAAATTTTATTCCAGTGTATCACCTTCCGATGCACTAGAACACATTTTTGCGTCAGTATCAGATTCCTGGGGTACCAATTTTTTTTTGGCGAGGGGGTGGGGAAACTAGGGTAGAGTTCTTAGGGTCATCCCTGGTCAACCCTCACGGTACAACCCTTCACAAATGGGAAGTACGCCTTGTTATAGATAGAAGGCAGCCAACTCCCACCGTTTCGGTTTTCACCAGGATGGGCGAGAAGAAACCACTGCAACGAAAGCTTCTTTTTCTAATTTTTATAGTACTCCCCCCTATTGAAGGTTTGTGGAGGAGGAAGTGGTAAGTTTTTAACCACTTTAGGGTCAATCATCTTGAAGAGAATAATAGTTCGACAGATTAAGTCAATGTAAGGATGGACATTGCTACAGCCCACAGTCGTCCACAACAAATCCTGTCGATACTGCTACATTCAGTGGGGGTGGGGTGGTTGGCTGTACAGAAGAAGTACTCCTCTCCCCGATAGGATTCACATATAGCATATATAGGCTGATTTATTGGCTAGCCTATCTTCAAATTAGAAATTAGTTATTTGCAAATGTCAATCAAAGCAATTCTTACTGCAGGGGATAATATAATAAATTCAGATAACCCAACATTTAATTCAGAAATTTTACTCTTATGCTTAAAAGGGACAAAACGAAATTAAATCATCATTCATTATAGAAAGAAATTCACTATTTAGTGCATTCATGCATTGCTAGAATTCGCCAATTTCAAAAGCCTCCTTTCCCTCTTTTCTGGATACTGATTCTGTGACAATTAAAATTAGATTCATCATCAGGCATTGATCACATGATTCATTTTGCGTGCTCATATGATGCCCCCAGGAGATATTTCTGAGCAGGACACGTGACGCGCGTCGAAACTGAATGTGTTGACATGCTTCCTATGCTCTAACACAGAAGGTATCCATCGCTATCCGATTCGTATTGGTGCTGGGCTCTCATTTTCTAGGTTAACAATTCTGTGCCATAATTGATCGGGTCGTCAGTAAATATATCTCCTGCCTGTTCAAGAAATAAGCTCAATCTATGTTTACGTGATAACAATAAGTCAACCCTTTGTGCATTGAATAGTTGTTTCTTGTACGCTACAAATGATTCTTTTATTTTCTATAGTTATTGTTTATACCCATTCTTTTTCCATTTCTACTATTAGTTCACACTCTCTCTATAAATATCTTGTTCAAATTTTCAATCGTCGATAAAATACTTTTATTCACCCACTCAATTTCGAATACATTTATTTAAACTTGTAATGAACCCTTGATGCTGATACAATTTTTTCAAATATTAATTCATTAATTAAATTTAATTAATTTTTAATACTTTAAATAGACTTTTAGCAGTTTGTAATGAAAATTGAAATCAACGGACAGTAGCTATATCCGTAAAATGCTAGGATTTCAGAATTTTTGCGTGAAGGTAAAAAATACGAGTTCAATTCTGACAAAAGTCAATATTTTTTATAAATTATGTATATTAATTGTAATTATTTTGTAAAAATTAATTAAATAAAAATGTTTTTTAATTAATTAGAAATTGATTAAAAAATTTTTTTACTTGTTTGCTTTATGTTTCTGTTAATAAAATAATTTTAGTTCTAACATGATAAATTTAAATGAGTTTTTTTTTCTTTATTTTTTTGGTCAGTTAGTTTATTTTATCTAGTAAATTTATATAATTGGGTTTTTTTTGTTCGCTTCAAAACTATTCCCATTCATTTTCACTAATAGAGTAATTCCGACATCTTGATATTTTCTAAGATAATCAGAAATATGTTTATACATTATTTAATTGTCTTTTATCGTCTTCTAATTTTTTTATAAGTGAGGTAATAAATATGCTCATAGAATTCTGTAAAGAGAAATAATTTTTTCTTTACATAATTTTATGAAATCCATGCTTAGTGGCTACATTTCGAATTCCTATATTCTGTTTAAATGTTTCATCATATTTTTTGAACTCTTGCAAAAGAGTTTGCTGACAATTGTCGTTATCGTTTTGTTGTAGAAAAGTAAAAAATCTCAATTTTTTTTTCAAAACCATCAATAGGTCTTCCTAAATCTTTCTTGCATAATCTCAAATAAAACTGTAACCACTTCGTATAAAAATTTATGCACCTTGGACAAGCTCGTGAATGCCACGGAAACTCAGACTTTTATTTTCTGAGTCCCGCACAAAAACTGTGTGGCTGGAAGTATATGATGTAGGACGTATTAATTGCATAAAATTGGCGGACAAAACTTAGGAAATATCGAAATTTGGCATGAATTAGGACGAATCTGCATTATCTTGAAAGTTAGAAAAGAAATGAACCGAAACAATCCATGATATAATAGAACATGATTCCGTTAGTATTGTTTATGTACACAACTAATAGAGTATGTGTAAGCCTTTTAATATAGCGAGACTTCAATGTTGTTGAAGCATTATGAGCATCAAGATATTCATAAAAAATTGAATTAGTATTAAAAGCAGTTGATATTTCCGGAGAACCACCTGGTCATCATAGGCGTACCATAATTAATCATTTGTTACCAGAAAATAAGGTCTTTTGAAACTTTCATAGGAAAAATAAAATGTCCTCTCAGAAATATAATGACTAACGATATATATTCACTCTGCATGATAAAAAGAGTTTCATAATTAAATTAGTTCAATCATTTACTTATACCGCATCAGCTTGAAATTACCTCAATTATATCATAAATTTCCCATATTGTTTTTGAATCTTCATTTAAGCGATAATATATTCTTATTAGCAAGAAAATTCCGCTTATGGGATGTATAATTTAACTAAATCTCTTAATTCTATTTATTCCTCATTTTTACACATTAACCTCTTGCGTTTTAAAATAATTGGCAAAAGAATGCACAATGCAGCACTTTATTTCAATACAATATGATGAGGAAATTTACGAAAATTTATTGGTTCAACAGGAATTTTTTACAAATTTAAATGATAATTCAATTATTTTTGCATCCTATTATTTTAACAGAACTGACTACTTTAGAAAGAAATTAGGAGAAATCCTCTTTTTTTTCATTAGCATATAAAAATCGGTAAAAGAAAAGATTTTATTGTGGGAGAATCGAATGCTATGTAAATAAGCAAGGAAAAATTCTAACTTTTTTCTCAAAGAATATAAAAATTGGTTATAATGAAAGTTTATCATCTTATTCTGTCCCCCGAAGGGGCACTTCATAATTGAGATGAGAGGCTTCTGGCATGGTGGTCGGATCTCTCCACCCTGGAGGGAATACTAATAGATGGGGATGGACTTCTCCCATCGTTGACGGGATGTACTTCCTACGGGAAGGCTTGTACCGATGTCGGTGACGGCCCTTAGGCTCAACCACAGCTCCCGCTAATATTGATGTTGCGTCGGTCCGATATTCTGCCTTAAGATTTAAATCCGTGTGTCCTTGGGCGGGTCGGAGTCTCTGATATGACTTATTATCTTATTCTTTAGAAATAATTCCTATATGGAAAGCTATCTGCAAATCTTGATTATAAATCTAGAGCAGTAATTAAATCTATTTATTAAATTCATACATATTTTTAGCACCAATATGCAGCCATATGCAAATTTAATTGTTTTGCACCCAACTGCTCCTCAGGGGATGTTGAATATATTTAATTTCAGTCTCTCTCTTAACTTTTGTCTCTCAAGTTACCACTTTTTGAAGCTGTGTTATTTTAATTCTCTTGGATTTGTTCTTTTGATTATGTACATCTACTATTTTCTGTTTATGAACGCAATCAATAGAGCATTTGTAGTTATGGGAACTGGTCTCTATGATGTCATGAAAAACTAAGACATCATAGATCTATTAAGAATGTAAATGGGCTGTTCGTCCATCTTTCAATTATCACAGTATTTTGACTTTCAACAATTTGAAAGAAATATAAAATATTTGATGAAACAATGATACGAATTTGAAAATCAGAGACTCCAAAGCGACCCATTTTTGAAAATTAAGCAAAAAATGTTTTCGAAAATTGCTGAATTTCTAGAACAAAATTGGCAAAAAAAAAATTTTTTAACAAAATTAGAGATAATAATAATATTACAATGAATCCAGCCTGAAGACTTTTTCAAAGGTCACCCTCAGGCAGGGATACAAATAGGGACTTTTTCTGTGAGAAATCTGACAATTAGTCAAAAATCGATTCCTCGTGACCCAAAAATCCCAAGAAAAAGAATATCTTAAGTAAAAAGATACCAGAAAAAATCATACAAAACGAAACCAAAACTTACAAAACAAAACAAATAAAAAATTAAGTTTTTAGAATCTAAATGTAATATAAAGAAATTGAAAAATCCATTAAAAATGAGGTCTTGGAGATAATCAATACCACAGAAATACAAAAACATTAAAACACAAAATGTTAAAATCAAACGTAACAAAACAACATAGACTCAAAACAAAACTAAATATACCCATATTAAATGCACACAAAACAAGCAAAATAATATCACTAAAAGGTTTGTTGAATCTAATTAGAATAAAAGAGATATACTCAAACCAATCAAATTACAGTCATCAAGAATTTCTAGAGAAATATTAAAAAGCTATGAGTAAAATGATAATTTTGGAATTGGTCTAAAAATACATTTTTTGAATAATATTTTCCGAAATTATTGGGGGGGAGAGAACAAAAATTCAACAGAATTTTTAATGTTAAAATTCAGATAATTAAAAAAACTCCCTTAACTGTGCCTTATTCCTTTCTGAGATATATATGTTGCGAATTCGGTAACTGTAAGTCATAAGTTTGACTCTGTTGATCTTCAAACACAGACGTTACTCTGGAAGGATGAATATACAGTGTATATTTATCCTTATTATTAACACTTAACTGGGGAGGTGCAGTCTGTCAGACTGCTAAAGAATGACTTTCGGTCACCACTATTCTACTTTTAGCTCAATCGAATAGATTGACCCTGTAGCTTCCTGCTTTATGACCTTCACTACACGGACACTTTCAGTCGGTTTCGTTTGATGCTTTTTTAAACACTTCAGCTATTCCTTAGCGCGATGTCTATGAAACCATAGCTCCCTCTAGTGTTCCGATTTTATACAAGGCTTAGTAGAGGACTCTTAAAACTTGTTGCTCGAAACATCATTAAACCGATTGATCCTCGTTATAAAGCAGATTCAGAGACTTTTAAATGAAAAATAAAATTATTTCAGTGATGAGGGCAATTGTATAGAAATATTTACTCGAGGAAAGCTCTCATTCGGCTAATTCTGATGTGTATGTTCAAATACTATTAATATTTTTAGAGATGATTCATTTTGAAAAATTTCTAAAATGTATATGAATATTCCAAAAGAAATGTCTACAGATTTATGGGCTTATTTTTATACTTGTAATTAACCTTTGTGTTTAAAATGCCCTTGACAACCGATGACATCAATATTACCTATTGTAATGAATAGCCCAATGAATTATTTTATTTTTCATATAATTGTTACATTTTTTCTTATATTGTTTTGTTTACACCTTTAAATGCTAGAAAAATAAATGATTTAAAAACATTAGTAATGTACTTTTTTCAAGAATATTATTTATTGTAACATGTAATTGGAGAAGAACATGTATTATTCAATGCAATTACTTTTTTCAAAGGTAATATATTTTGGAAAATTTCTAAAACATATTTACATATCAAAAAAATATGCTGAATATATTGGCTGATTTTTTTACTAATACTTTTGTTAGAAAATTTAATTTGAGTGTAAAGAAAATGTGATCCCCTGAACCGCATCTTTCCAGTTAATTCCTAAATTTCCACCACCACACCAGTTAAGAGTTAATAGAGTTTAAAGAATAATGAAGTCATAATTGATCTAAGGCTCTTATGCTTTGTACTCACGAAATTCATGTGTATCACTCATACGATTATTTGTCTAAAATTTGTATCCATATCCATAAATTAAGAATAATTCAAGTTCAAAAAAAGAAAGAGTCAGAAGCAAAGCAAATGTTGTTTACTTACAAAGCCTATTTATTAAACAACAATTATTTTTAAAGCATATTTATTAACAACGGTAAAGAGGAGAAAAGATGCCATACGTTTGATATCATTAATGAAAATTGCGATTATTTGTTCCCTTGGATCAAACTATAAAAAAACTCATTTTTACAAAGGCCAATATTACATTGTTGATTCGATGGTTAATGCATAGTATGTCTCTCAGACGATGCAATATAGTTTTTACAACACCTAGACATGCTGAGTATCATATTATCTGTATAATCTTGAGGAATATTATACCGCACATCAAGCAATACTCTTTGTAGTTCCAGTAAACATGAAGGAGGAGGATGCTCCCACACATGCTCTACTGGATTCAAGTCTGGCAAGAATGCTGGCCAGTCCGTACAGGTGATATCCTCT
The DNA here is from genome assembly GCA_026289955.1 of Argiope argentata. Taxonomy (NCBI): domain Eukaryota; kingdom Metazoa; phylum Arthropoda; class Arachnida; order Araneae; family Araneidae; genus Argiope; species Argiope argentata. The sequence continues at coordinate 3,301,178 of JAOUZG010023435.1, read as the reverse complement.
GATCGAAGACATTCGTTTACGATGTTTACATGGTGGGGAGGGTGTTGCCGTCCCTAAACACGAATTCTGCACCCATGGCGCCCCGAAACACATACATAATGTTCCAAAATGACCTCTCGATTTGTTCTACCATGGTTCCAATTTGTGCATGCAGCTCAGTCCTGGAACCCAGAATAACTCCTCTCCAAAAGAACAATCCTGCATCATAGTAGCGGTGTCTTTCAATGATTTTCTCTTGATGGTAACGAGTACATGGCGTTCTCCATATGAACATCCGACGAGAACCAGACTGCAAGCTAAACCTGGATTCGCCGGAAAACAACATACAAGCCTACTGTTGAGGTGTCCACAATGCAGGTGACAGTGAATTGCAGTCAGTGGAATACATAGTACAGGCTTACGAGCATACAGACCAATTTTCCCTTAGCTTCTATACACAGTCTGCGCTGAAATTGTCGTACCAGTGTTTGAAGAGAGCTGACGAGACAGGTCTGAGGCTCTGCTCTGTGTGTTTCTTTTGGTAGTAATTTCCAAATCCCGGTCCTTATTTGGGAATGTAATTAGGGGGTGACCTGTTCTGCAACGTCTATTTATATTACCATCCAATTGGAACCATTGCCAAAGCCTGGAGCTGACAGTCGAGATTCCAAGTTCCTCGGATACTTCCGGCTGGGCACGCCCACATTCCAGGCGGCCAATAATTCTACAACGTAAACAATCATCCATATACGTCCATTGTGTCATAACTATGCGGTTATTGCACTGAAAGGCTAATAAAACGTTGGTGAACAATTTTACATCTTTGCCTGTATTCCTTATTCATCACTCTCTTACACTCTCGTCATTGTGACGTACTGTAGGTGTCATCTGGAGGCTTCCCGGAATTTGCATATGATTTTTGAAGATGTGTGTAGTCATTTTACGGGTGATGTATGTATTTTAGTGTTCGGTTTGAACTATAGTTAATTTATAGATATGAGTGTTTTCAAGCATTCATTGTACCTTTTCATGAAATATCAGTATTGTTTTCGAAAGGCATTACCTTTGAACTATAGAAGAGAGCGTTATCAGACTCCAGAACGCCTCTGCGGAAGAACTTGCATATCGATGTAAAGAAATACGCAACTCCCATAACGACTGAGTATCACCTTACTACACAAGTTGGCATTTTTTAGCGTAGTCGTTATTTCATGTATAAGTTATTCAATCTATACAAAATATCATACAAGTTGCGACTATCTATATAACAATGTATTATTTTGCTATCGATATGAAAATATATTATTGGTGGTGTCGAATTGCCTTACAGTACCCGAAATTCCAACGGATTCAGCAGAATATATTAGAACAGTTATGACGGAAAGGTGTAAAAGAAATATGTAAATCAAAATCATGATTATTACTATTCATAACAGGGCATGGTGTTGAAGAGGTGCATTCCTTTAGAAACTGGGGGATAATAATCCTTTGCATGTATTGTAATCAAAAGTATTCGGCAAAAATAAGAATATTTCATAAAGTTTCTCAGTGCTGCTATTCGAAAATGTAGTAGGATTTATATCCAGAAACCGTCTTTGCAAAAAATGCCACAATTTTAATTTTTTTCTTATAGATAGCATAGAAAAATATTGTAATGTCTAAAACTTTGAATTCCAGATTTTGATAAATCTTCAAGTTTTAGACAGCCCTGAATTAGAAAATATCATTTTTGGAAAATATGCGCCTGTATGTGACAAAGATAACTCAATACTCTTTCGAGCTAGATAGTTGAAACTTGATATGAAACGCATGAATTTCTATGAAACGCATATTCAAATATCTATCAAAATTTTGGCACATTTCGGTCAGAGTAAGTCTACCTGTTCGGGTTCCAAATCAACACGACAATTACAAAACGGAGAAAGTAAGTAAGTTAAATAAAATTCAGTAAATAGATTCAACATATTGTTGCAAGCGGGAGAGCGCCGCTAAAACTCACCAAAGATGGCGACGTTTGGCAAGGAGCTTCATGCCAGCTTGGTTGATTAGGCAAAAGGAATAGTCTGGTAGCCACTAGATTGCGCACGGTGTTTTGAGAAGTTTCGGGACACGCGCTTCCTCGGTTATACAAGGGACGAGTAGCCGGAGTCAGTCAGTTTTTCCCCTCTCGGAAGAGAAGCGTCTCGCTGGACTAGAGGATTTCTGAACTGAGTTTAAATTTGCTGTTAACGTTGTATTATTGAGCTCGCTGCGATTTACTGTTTGCTGTGCTATACGATTTCTGTTTTGCAAACTGTTTTCATTGTGCGTAAGGCTTGCATTTACGCTGTTAGTGACTGTCGACTGCTGGATTGTGTTTATCTGAAGTTTTACTTATCAAGTCATCCTGTAAATATTTGTAAATAGCTGTAAATAAATTTATTTGTGCTGTCCTCAAATAAAGTCCATTCAATCCGAACACGCTACGCTAAAAACGTAACAATATATAGCGTAGACGCTTATCAAACTGTAAGTTAAATCTAATAAGGGTTGATGATCTTTCTGTTTGCAAAAACATGTAAATGTGTATGGTTGTATATTAAGTTGTTGTTTTTTTCAATCGTTGATAAAACCGCTCTAAAATTCGAATTAGATTTTCAGATATTATTAACCGCATACTAAAAATTAATCGATAAATATTAATAAAAATATTAAATTAACGCCTAAAGATAATATTTCGTAACTATTTTGAGTCATTCCAATGCAGTAAGTTCCTTTGAATAACACCTTTATCAAAGAGTTTGCGAGAAATTATTGAGGAGACCATACTTACTAGTAATGTGGTTTCCCAGCACGAATGTTTTCATAGTAAAAAGGACAGTTTCACAATTAGCCCTGGGGATGCTGTTCGAGTGTCACGTCAGTGGTCTTAGAGCTTGGCGACTTTAACGATAAAACAAATATTGCAGGAAATTTCAAGAATTTTATCGATCCATCCAATAGGAACTGAGATACACCCAGAACCATCTCGGCTCGCCTCCCAGAAACTATAAAAGTTCGGCAGTCTCAAACTTCAAAGGAATTGAATCAGAATCGTTGGAGTTGAACGATATAATAACGAGGTAATGGTGGAGTAATCCGGTGGAGTGTCAGCGTTGTGTGAAACCCAAGCGGTTTTTGAACTGCTGTTTGCTGAGTCTTGTTGTCTACTGCGGAAGCAGCGTTGTGTCATGTGTAGAGTAGCCAGTTCTGTTGTAGTTAGTCGGTGATTGAATATAGCTAAAGCGAGGAGACAGTAGAGAATTTCAGACGTTTGGAGAGACCGTAGAGCGAAGCTCCGACAATGCCCTTTCCTTTCGAATCCTGTCTAGCTGTATTATATACTGTAGCTGTTATTACTACCGATTGAGGCATATGGATAACTATTTGTTGTATTGTGCTGCTGTGTGTTTCCTGTGATCGTCCCGGTTATATATCTTTGTCGTCTGCACACTCATGTTCTTTGAGTGAACAAACGTCGTTGTTGTTTTCTACCAAAGGACTGTTCATTTCAGAATCTACCAACAAATCTTATAAGAACCCCTGCGACAGAAGAAGTAGAATCCGGAACAATATTTTTTAAATTCAAAATGCTAGTATGTTGTATTAAATTTTCCTTAAATATAGAGTGATCATAAAGTCTAATTATAAAAAAGTTATTACAAAAGAATTATAGAAAACAGTAAATCATAAAAATTATTGTGAAATTGTAGGGTTCTTAATTTTTTTAGTTCAATATTTCACATCTAATGCATAAATAGTAATTTTAAATTCGAATGTTATCAAAATTTTTTAGGATGTATAGCGGAGAGTTCTGGGCCCGAACTCCGTACCTTTTGGTTAGTAGTCCCATACCAAATTCGTTGGGCCAAAAGTGCACTTCGGTCCGAGGGATGTTGGCTGGTATATATGGATAGTATTCACCACAATGTCATCAATAAATTCATAGTAAAAATAACGCCAATGACGTCCACGCTCACCGAGTATTACTCCATTCAATTTTCTTCTTAGGAATTATATTAAAGGATAGAGGGTTTTTCAACACAATTTAAAAATATTAGTATACTAAATTTAAGATCGAAGATACTATGTGTAGAGTGAAAGCTGAAATGTTGGACAATACGTAGCAAGAAATGGGATACCACCTTAACCTTCTTTAAGCTACGAGGATGCTAAAATTCAAATTTTATAATTTATTTTATTACAAATTTTTGATAATCTATCGAACCTTTGACAATATATTGAAACAACCATATACCAGATTATAATACTTTTTTTATAAAGAAAATTTACACTCAGGAATTCCGGAGCCCTGTCATAGGGGTAGCGCATCTTCCCCATTATCTGGGAGTCCCGGTTGGGGCATGGTTGTTCTTCTGTCTATCAGTGAGAAGAGTGAATTCCCCCCCCCTGTAAAAAGGGATTGTGCAAGCGAATGTGATGAGTGAGTGGCAAAAGCCGTTGTTGCGAAAGATATTCAAACATTTGGTTTTTTCAGACTATTAATACGAACGATTTCTTATAATATTTTTTTCAATGTAATTTACGAGCTATCACATGTTCTTTCATGTCCGGTTGCTCCATGCCCGCTTTTTCTTCTTGCTGTATTAGAATTAGAACTCCGTGCGAAGTGTGTGTAATTTTTTGGAGATGTTTTCAACAAATTAAATAATGCTAAAATTTACAAGATCTTTAGAATCTTTATTTCGGCTAATTTAGTGTCCGAATCTTCAATGATGACTTTTTCAGGCAATATCGGTCCCTGGACCATTTGGCTTGAAAACTAGATGGGTAAACTGAAAGGTATGAGGATTTTTCTTTCGTTTATCTTTTTGAAAACGTCGAACATAATCCACAATAGTCGTACTTTTGACCTTAGTTGGCGCTGATACAAAACAAGAGACTTTGATTAAGCTTAAATAGCTGACTAGTTCGACGAGTTTGTCCATGGCAAGTGCCATAAGAAACAATAACAACAACTTTCAGGAATAAACTTTTGGGATCAACTCATAGAGTAAACAGATCACAGTTTGGATGATTTAATTAAGGTTTTTTGAATAGTTTACTCACACATATAATAAGATAAAACCACAAAGTTCTTTTAATTTTAAAGTTTTTATTCCATTACAATGAATAAAAACTTGGCAATGAAATATATTATTTGGCAAGGAATGAAATATATTATTTGTAGGATAATAAAATGGCAATGAAATATATTATTGTAGGATAATAAAAATTTAAAAACCTCAGTCATTCGTTAAAATACATTTCGTTAATTTCATTTTAAAGAACTATTAACACTATTTTTAATATTAAGCGCCAAAAAATATATTGATAACTAAGACATTCAACCTAAAGTGAATTACGACACAAATTAAATCTTTAAATAGTAAAAAAAATACAGATTTCCCTGCACAATAAAGACAAATTCCATCCTCCATTCTTAGCACCTCTTTCGATGCATTCGAATTCTTTGATTTGCTTCCCGGTCCCGCATTGAGATGCATCCCCCGATGGAAAGTGGAGTTAGTTGGCAAATAAAGTTTCCAATGGGTGCGGATGGATCGAGCACAAAGGGATCTTTTGTCTAATGGGTCCGGGCATCGATCGAACGGGGATGACGGCAAAACACTCCCACTAATGAAGTCTCTTTTCTCGACCCCTGCTATTGTCACCTCGACTTCGCACCATCGATCTGAGACTCTTCGGAGATCGCTCCGTCAAAGGCCATTCAAAATGTTTTCTCACACGACACCTTCATTTTTCCACAACGGCTTTTTAGGGAGCATTAGGGAATTAGAAAAATATCGCATCGCATTTACTGCGGAAGGTGAATTCTGCGACGATATGTGGCGTTCTGTAATTCAAGTTCACTTCTTGTAAGCAGCAGTGGCGTATATGGTTGTTGGGCATGCCATCACTATTGTAGACAAATCTTTCGTGCAGATTTACTATTTTATTGATACACATCTCTTACATAGAATAATTATATCTTTTTCTCAAATTATGCATATTCGATATGTGATTGTTATATGTGATCATAAACTGCCATGTCTTTAGAAGTTTCAGATGTTATATTATTTCAATTCCAACTGGTGTGTGTGTGTGTGTGTGTGTGTGTGTGTGTGTGTGTGTGTGTGT
>JAOUZG010023435.1:3256890-3269351 GCA_026289955.1 Argiope argentata | reverse complement strand
CATGGTTTCATTACTCGTATGGCAAAATTTAATATACTTGAAAAAAATCATGGACAATGATTTTTTAAATTTGGAGTACGGGAACTTTTTGGACATCCGGTATTTGAAAAAAACTGTATTAATATCCAGTGTCATCCACTACAAGTTTTTAAAAAAAATTGAGCTTCAGTGGATGGATAAAAAGTATTTTGTTAATGATTGAAAATTTGAGCAAGATTCTATAGGAAGAGTGTGAACTAATAGTAGGAGGTAAAAAAAGGTTTTATTATAAAAATATTTTGAGAACGTTTGTTTCTTATGACATTTGTAGATGCTTTCAAAAGTTGTCAGAATATAGTATTTTCTGCTACTAATTTCCCCCGGCTTGAGTCACAATCCAAATTAATATGTTTTATTAAGAAATTAATCATGTTTCTTACTTCTTTTTTTATCATTTCATAACATGATGCTGTATTTAGGATGAATGTTTTGGCGTCAACAAAAGTCCGTAATCGAAAAATAAAAATTTTATTATCTACACGAGCATCTCAAAAAATCAGCTTTTAATAATCACATTACATTTACAAAAGCTCCGATTTCAAAAAAATAAGTTAATTCCTTCAGCAAATAAAACCAAGAAAAATGTCATTTTCAGCCCGTGATTATATGAAGTGAAATAAATAGGAAATGTGATATTTTTTGAAACAATAAATGCGAGCCAAATTTTTTTTGGATCGTTTGCAATACTAAAGTGACTCATTCAATGAAACAATTAAAATGAATAAAAAATATAATTTAACTCGCACGAGCACGTGGTGCTTGGCGGTTCAAGAAATGATGTTCTGACATGACACATCGAAATTTGCATATCAGATTTCAATTTTTACTTTTATTTTTGAAGTTTCAAACTTTATCTTGCAACTAGATATCCATTTGGAAAAAATATAATTTTTTTAAAGTTCCTTGACTGTTTAGAAAAGTAAGCATTTCGCCACTTTTTAGTCTCCATTATCTAAAAAATCATAAATCACAGATTGCTTTGAAAATTTTTATTGTTGGCCATCTAGTATCTGTTTGGAAAACTACTTTTTGAAGGAACAGAAAATTCTCTAAAAAGCATCAATAATCCTAAATCTGGCTTTTACCAGTTGTTGATAACCTTTCTTTTTTTCACATCGCATCGGAACACTACGGAAAAGATGAAGGTTTATTATGTATGACATAAAACTGGATTCTACTTTTGTGTGCATTTTATTCGCTACCATATGTTTCATAAAGAAAAACATGCATATTCCACAGTTATGTGAAGTGTTTCATAAAAGAACAAAACGACGTCAGGATCCTGTGTACAATTTTTTGATACATTACTCCCACAGATACGAATATATCTCTTCTCTCATTCTTCTTTTCTTTAAAATATTAGTATAAAACGGAAGCGAACAATATTTTTAAGTATACCCCGAGGAAATATAGTTTCAGTTTTGAAAAGAATTTTTTTTCTTATTTATAAAAAAGGAGTTCCTTCTTAAATGAGCATATTTTATAAAGAGAAATAAACATACCAAAAATATGAAGAATATACTGCACAACAGAAGAATACTTCTAGTTTATTTTTCTGCTTTTCTTTTTGAGAAGAAAGGCGAAACTTGGCATATTGTTGTTTTCTTTGTAAGTTGTTTATCACTCGAAAATTACCAACATCGTGCATAATTTAAAATCCGACTTCTTAAGCGTTTTGGATTTGATTCTTATACAGTAATAAACACAGCAGGTGCTTTTTCACGTGAAGCTAAGTATATATATTTATTTTGTGATATATCGTTTCAGTCCGAAGTATGAATTGTTTAGGTATTTAAATGCTTGCATTTCATACAAAACTTGAATCCGAAAATTCTTTGTAGATCCAAACAAATAAGCAACAGGTAACTAACAGAGAATTTAAATATTCCTGTACAATTTTGAAATCCTTGATCCAATTTTACAGGATTGAATTAAATTCTAGTTGTTTTAAATATTTCATAAATTAAATATTATATATAATATATAATTTTCTGTTTAAACAGAAGGCAGTATCGAAGACATAACTTACATAACGCCATCCTGTGCCTCCGGTGCCTATAATGCTAAGTTATCTAACCAGTTGGATGAGCACAAGATGGAAGGGAAAAAAAGAAAAAAATTGTTAAAAGGAAAAAAAGTGACGATACAGCATTCAGGAATTTCCAGAGAGAATGCCATCGATGTCAAATCTTACATGAATCTATTCAATTTTTTCTGAGATTATAACTGGATAATATCGAAGACAGAGGGCAGACTTTCGAATTTTTTAAGTTCCTTTTATTGCATCTCGAGAGGCACGCATTATGTGCAAACAGGGCAGACATGTCATGTCTATTCGCAACTCAGCGAAAAAGAAGGCTAAAAAGGGAAAATAATTATTCCTGGTCTTATATACCATTCAAGATTCTAATAAATCTGACAAGTATCGATTCTGGCAGGAATTTTCACACGTGTAGACCATGAGAAGTGGAAACGCAAGGATCCTTTAGAAGAATATGTTTACATCATCAATTCTCTGTCCCTTTACTCGGCAACCGGAAGCCGATGACGCGGCCTTTTTACACAGCTTCAGTTGAATTAAAATGTGAGAATCAGAAAAAAAATAATCTTTTATAATAACATTGGTATGGGCTGAATGAAGTTAAAAATTAAGAAATTAATTAGGGTTAAATTAAATTTTATAATATCATTACTCACACACACAAAAATATAAATTTTTCCTCCAATGACATCTATTCCAAATTGTTCTCATATTTTCTGATCCAATTCTTAGTTTTATTTAATTAATTCTGCGTGCGCTCAGTAAAACTGCTGAATTCAGCTCACGCTCTCTGTAAAGGGATAGTCATAAAACAGTCTCACTGACCCGCCAAGAAGGTACACGGATTAATTATAGGAACTGAACGACCGGAACGCCGCAACAGCAATTAGCGGGAACTGTAGTTGAGTTCTAACGGCTATTACCGGCCACGGTACAACCCTCCCCGAAAGAAGCACTTCCCATCATCGATGGCAGGAGTCTAACCCCCACCTATTAGTGTACCCTCCGGGTTGGTGAGATCCAACCCCCATACCGGAACATCTCATCCCCAATTACGAGGTATCCCCCAGGGGGGAGTAATAAAGGGATAAAAATTCTTAATGCATTGAAAATTCTTTAAAAAATACCTAAAATTCCCTTGTCCAAAGCGTGTCAAAGAAATCCCAGTCGCAATCACATAGTAAACATACTGAGAGGGCTACGTAACTATACTTCCCGTGATGAAATATATCAAAGCTTTAAAATTTCAAAAGATCCTTCTATTCGGTCAAATAACTACTGAAATATATAATATAAAATTAAATTAAACCGTATTGTAATTTTTTTTTTCAAAACTTAGTATTTCATGTACCAAAATTTAATGTTTGGATGCTTTCGTTCCTTTACCGTTTTTCCTTCCCTACCATTAGTTCACACTCTCAATTATATATATATATATATATATATATATAATAGTCTGTTTCATATGGCGTTGGATTCGTCTCCCTTGAGCAGCGAGAGTTCGAACGCCATATGTAGAAATGAGAATGGAAATTGTCAGGAAATTCGCTTTCTGTTTTACCGCTTAATATTGTGATTCTGTCATATTTGTATTAATTGTAATTATTTCATAAAAAGTAGATAAAATAAAAAAAATTCTTAACCTAACTAGGAATTGATTTTTAAAAATTGCTTTTTGTATTACTTATTTCTGTTCATTTGAGAAGGTCAAGCTTGTAGATGTGGTTTGATAAATCGTGGTTTATTTTCCGTTGTTCTTGTTGTTGTTAAAATTATTAGAGTTAAAACAAATTTATTATGCAGAGCGTCCAAGAAAGTACGGATAAACTCTGCACACCTTGCTTCGTTGCTCGGTGTACATAAAAAAAATGTCCACAGGACTGTATTTCTACAACCCCCTGTTTTCGAAAAAAAATGAGAGAAAATGTATGATGTTATATCCGATTTATGAAAAAAAATCCCTTTATTCGAAACATGAATGTCAGTACTTACATAATTTTAACAGGATGTTCGAAATATCGACCGTACATATAAATGTATGCATGGACGTGCGTACAATGGTCACTGTACCCTTTCTAGCATCGTAGCGTCCACAGAAGTAAACCACTGTGGGGACGAATGAATTAAATCCATTTCTCAAGTAACTGGGTTTCGATAAACCAATTCCTTCACATGGAACCATAGTAAGAAATCTAAAGAGCGTCTCTGGTGATGGTGATAGCCTTGAAACAGAACCTTGGCTTCCAATCCAGCTGCAGAATTAAGATTTTTTTCGTAAACTGGATATGGCGTCAAACATTTTCTCTTGCATTTTTCTCAAAAACTATTGGTCGTAGAGGTACAGTTCCTTGAGGATTTTTTGTGTCTTCCAAACAAGGAATTTGACTGTGCAGAGTTTACCTGGTCTTCCTAGGTCACCATGTATATGGCTGATTAGACTGGGAACTAATATAAATATTTGGAATTCGTAATTTTTTTAGTATTTTGTTTGTTTACTGAAGTAACTTAAAATATAATGCATTACATCCAGGATAGCATTTTTTTCAATTATACCGGGTGTCCAAAAAGTTCCCGTATTCCAAATTTAAAAAATAATTTTCCATGATTTTTTTCAAGTATATTAAATTTTGCCATACGTGTAATGAAACAATGGACATGTTTGAAGCTTTTTTCGGCGATCGACTTATCTCAAAAAATCTTTGGCAACCTCGATCCCCTGATCTGACCATCCCGGACTTTTTTCTGTGGGGGGATATTTAAAGGACAAAATTTATGAATGTGATCCTTAAGCAATACGTGATTTGAAAATCGCAATGACCCAAAGGATACAAGAAATCCCTCCTAGCACGTTAAAACGCGTTTCGAAAAACATGCGCAAACGAGTTCAGCTTTGTCTTTAAGAAAGGGGTGGACATTTTGAACCTTTATTATGAATGTAAGTTCAGTATTTTTTCCTTATGTTAAAAGTGCTTTTTATCATTCGCATAAAAATAATTCTTTTTAAACCTATTGTTTTTGTAAAATAAATTCACAATTCATCAGTACGGGAACTTTTTACACCCTGTATATATCTATATTTATATATAGATATATGATACATATCTATATTTTTGAAATTAACTATTAGAAATTAACTAGAAATACTGAGAAACTAATTATTTGACCAGAGAGAAATTAACTATTTGGAAATAGTTTAAAAATTAACTATTTGGCCAGAATTAAATGGACTTCATGTGTAGATTTATAATAAACTGAATATTTTATTAATTAATATTTCACAAATGCATCTGCAAGTCTATTATTTAGCAATACAGCAAATCTGATATGGAATTTTAAGAGGGCATAAAAAATTCAAATGTTTTTTTTGTGTGTGTCTTGATTAAATTATAGTTGATATTGCCAATTTTATGTATAGACATGGTTGCCACCGAAGTCGAGTTTATTAATTTTATTTGTCTCCTTTGTATAGGTTTTTGGCTTAGTTGTCCCCAGGAATCCTGACTCTGCGTTGTATAAAATATAAAATCCATAGATACTTGGGGCATCTTATTTTGACTTATTTATATTAACATAGCCTAACTGCAATGGTACAGAATGTGAGGAATAGCACAAAATCTGTCAGCGAAGAATGTAAAAAATAGCACAAGCTCTGTCTGGACTTCTTATTTTAGGAATCAATTCAGAACCCACACGTCTTCCAACAAACTAAGTTCTTGACAAGTTGAATCTACAGTCAAATATTCAATTCCATCAGTTATTGTTGTTTTCTCGCTCTCCTGACGTGAAGTTTTTTAAAACTTAGCTGCAAATGAAACTTGAATTTCTATAAAGCAATTCTTAAGCAAAATAATTTAAAGCTTAAGAGTTTACCTCTTTATAGAAAAAAATATATACTTTTCTTCAAAAAATATGATGCTTACTTGCTTTTTTAATTTTTCGGGTTTTTTTTATCAGGTCAGAACATGATGTTGATTTGGGAATGAGATTTGTGGAGTCAATAAAAATCCGTAGGTGAAAAACACAAATTTTATTATCAGCACGAGCATCTAAAAAAACAGCTTTTAATAACACTTTGTCATTTTATTTACAAAAGCTCTGATTAAGAAAATGTTAATGACAACAGCAAATAAAACCTAGAAAAATGTCATTTTGAGCACGCGATTATATGAAATGAAATAAATAGAAATGCGATATTTCTTTAATTCAAGATAAAGTTTTTTTAATCCTTTACAATACTGAAGTGACTCATTCAGTGAAACGATTGAAATGAATAAAAATATAATTTAACCTCCACGAGCACGTGGTGCTTGGCCGTTCAAGAAATGATGTTCTGACATGATAAATTGAAATATGCAGAGCAGATTTCATTTTAATCTTTGTTTATTTTTCTAATCTGTGAGTAGTTTATAACACATGTGTCTTTGTTATTTTTAACAATTTAATGAAACAATTAAAAATTCTGACTTATGGTTTAATTCTTTTTTAATTTTTTTCAATGCTAATATTATTAAGTTCATTGTACACTTCCTGCTCCTCTCCTCCCTCTTTTGATTTTATGTGATCCAGTTTTTAAGTTTTGACTTCGGAACCAGAGGTTTTCAGGTTCAAAACCCGATTCCACCAAAGATCGTCGTAAAAGGGAATCTGGTGCACGTTAAATCCATCGGGGCCAAACCTACTCTCGCTGGTGGAATTTTAAGTTTTAAAGGGAGAGTTCCAACTTGGGTATCATCCTCGTTATCTGACCGTAGTTCAAAATTGTAAGATCCGTCGTCCCAAAATATCCTTAGAGCTGCTTTTAAATGGAACGTCTATAAGGATAAAGGAAATTCCAAATTTCTAATCTGTCTATTGCGTTAGCTCAATTGGCTTAGAAAATTCCCGCATTTGCGTTGCCCCAATTGGAGTTGAAAATTCACGCATACATAGTGTGTTCTGATTTTCGCCACCTTATTTTCAACGAATATGGACATGATTTATTTTTGACCATCCCCACCTCGGGGGGGACACCTCCTAATGAGAATGAGATGCTTTCGGAATGGTTATTGGTTCTCGACACACTGGAAGGTGCAGTAATAGGAAGGGGGTGATTCCTCCCATCGATGATGGACCCTGCTTCCTACGGGGAAGGTTGTAACGTGGTAGGTGAGGGCCATTAAGACTCAATCACAGTTCCCGCCAGTATGGCGGCTGCGGTGATTCGGTCATTCAGCCTTCGTAGTTTAAATCCGTGTGCCTACGTATGGATCAGAGAGTCTAGATATGACTTTTGTTTCTGCCAGACAAATGATATTCGAAAGAAAAAATGAACATTTTCCTATATCCTTCAATGATTTACAAGTATCTTGATTATGTCACATCAGACTCTATTCAATTGACTCTATTGATAAACTGACTCTATTTTGATTTTGAATTCTGCTTTTATTATTAAGTACCTCGTCTCGGATGATGAAACCCTAGATTTTAAACAAATAGGAATAAGTGAAATTTTCGTTCTTCTCTCTCTTAACCTCTTACTTTTCAGGATATGAAATGAAACCCTAAGTAGTTTTGAGGAAAACTAAAACAAAAGTCTTTTTAATGCCTAAAGTCTGTCCTTCAAGATATTCATCCTGTTTTGTACTTAATGAATATATGAATTAACTACAATAGAGGCTAAATTACTTCATTGAAAGAATTACTTCATTTGAAAGTTGGGAATTGATTTTAAAAAAAACAGACATCATTAAACAGTTCGGCCATCCGTTAAAACGACTACATTTGTCTCCCATTTCAAAGTGAAGTATTTATTCCTCATTTAATAAAAAAAAGTAATTAATCAAGCCTTAAATTAATTAGTCTCGCAGTCTTAATTAATAACTTCAGCATTCAATTAAAACATTAGCAGTAAAAAAGAATTCCACCTTTTTTTTCTCTCTTTCTCTTTTTTTTAGCTGTCAATTACTATTAAATAAAAAAGACATAATTAAAAGTATTTTCTTTCTCAAACGTCATTCATTTTTTGAATTATGAAAAATCTAGAAATGTCAAATGTAAAAATATAACTCCTGGTATAAAAAAATTAATCAAATTCCTCAAATGTAGAATTAAAGATAGATAATAGTATATTATCTATTAGCTTATCAAATCAAAGTAGATGAACTTCATAGACTGCTTTAAAAGATAGTCAAAATAAGATAAATAATTTTATAAAAAGCAATATTACTTTTCAATTCCTACTATTAACTCAGACTATCCTTATATATGTTTTATATCTTGCTCAAATTTTCAATCGTTGATAAAACTCTTTTTATTCATCCATTCAAGTTCAAATATATTTTTTTAAAACTTGTAGTGGATGGCCCTTGATGTTTATACAGTTTTTTCCAAGCATCAGTTCATGAATTAAATTTAATTAATTTTTAATACTTTAAATAGAGTTTCAACAGTTTTTACTGAAAATTGGAATCAATAGGCATCAGCTCAATCGGTAAAATGCAAGGATTTCAGTATTTTTTACATGAAAGGGAAGAATGCGAGTTTAATTCTTGCAAAAATCCCTAATTTTTAGATAAATTTTTGAAAATTTTTGCTTTTAGTATATGGTTTGTTTAAATGATTTTCGATATTGAGTTAGCAGTTGCGGTTTAATGGTTAGAATTAAGGATTTTTCTCAAAAAAAATTGAAACAATTTTAAGCTTTAGTCCCGATTTTTCTCCTTAAAATCTTTGTCATAGTTTGTTGGTCACTTCTCCTTCTAACCGTAAGATTGAGCTACATATCGAAAAGAAAAGTGGAAAATTGCAAGAAAACTTGCTTTCTATTTTGCCACGTAATATTGTGATTCTTTCATATGTAGATACATATTTATATTAACGGTAGTTATTTAATAAAAAGTAATTAAAATAAAAAAAGTATTTGATGACCTAAATAGGAATTAGCTTAATTTTTTTTATCATGTCAGAAAATGATATTGTTTTAGTAATGAGGTTTTGTGGCGCCAACAAAAACCCGTAGGCAAAAAATAAAAAAAGTCAGTGGGTGAAAAATTGAAATTTTATTATCTGCACGAACTTTTCAAAGAATCATCTTTCAATAACGTGATGTCATACTATTTACAAAAACTCTGAATAAAAAAAAATAAGTTAATTAATACAGCAAATAAAACCGAGAAAAATATCACTTTGAGCACGTGATTCTATGAAATAAAATAAATAAGAAATGTTATATTTTTTTAAAACAATAAATGCGAGACAAATTTTTTGGATCGTTTGTAATACTAAAGTGACTCATTCGACGAAACCATTAAAATGATAAAAAAAATATTGACCACATTCTGACGATACCTTTTTTTAGCCTCTCCTTACTTTTTCAATATTCCGAGTTGCGGGAACGCTCTCGATTATTGTACCTCTTTTTCCCACTGTAAAAAAATGTTCTAAATTGCATCAGAGAACTCACTGAAACTTCAATTAACTGAATGAACTGACTTCATGCTGCAATTTGTTTTTGTGCGCGCGCTCTTTTGTGTTTTACGATAAAATATTTTTTTCTCTCTCTCCATATGAAAACGGGGGATAACAGCCTTTGTTGCTATAAATCCCAATACCTTACTTCCTTCAAGAATAAATGTATAATTTAACCTGCACGAGCTCGTGGTGTTTGGTCGTTCAATAAATGATGTTCTGACATGATACCTTGAAATATATACATAGCAGATTTCATTTTAATCTTTTGTTTATTACTTGTTTGATCGGAATCCTTGAACCAAAACTGGTTTTCATGATATTGCTAATACCAAATTCTTTGAGAAAATATAATGCAGAATTAATATGGTCATTCAAAGGCCGAATGGCATTATATATGGCAATATTGGAGAATATTAATTAAAAAAATTATGTCTTTGATACTTAAACTCTAGTTTTAGCCTGCATCATTCAATAACTATTTGACGAGTCTCTCTTGATTAGATAAATACTGTTCTTTTACTTGTAAATTTTCTCGAATCTCGGGCAAGAAAAACACATACATTTCGCCATTTCTCTTAAAAGTTCTATAGGAAGTATACTTATTATAAATCTCTGTAGATGAATCATATTTTTACATCAGATTCTACGCAAATACTCTGAGCCACGACTAATAGAAAACGTCATTTTTTAATATGTCAGAACATGATGTTGTTTTGGGGATGAGGATTGTCGCATCAAAAAAATTCGTAGGCGAAAAATAAAAATTTTATTATCTACACGAGCATCACAAAAAATCAGCTTTTAATAATGGGTTGCCACTGCATTTATAAAAGCTCTGATTAAAAAAATAAGCTAATGACTGCAGCAAATAAAACCTAGAAAAATGTCATTTTGAGCACGTGATTATATTATGTGAAATAAATAGGAAAAGTGATATTTTTTAAACAATAAATGCGAGACAAAGTTTTTTTTGGATCGTTTGCTCTACTAAAGTGACTCATTCAATGAAACAATTAAAATGAATAAAAATATAATGTAAACTTGCACGAGCACGTGGTGCTTGGCCATTCAAGAAATGATGCTCTGACATGATACATTGAAATATGAATGGCAGATTTCAATTTTTACTTTGCTTACTTATTTTTGACTTATTTGGTATGATTTATTGACTTAAATCGTCTACCCAGACAGAATTTAAATGTTTGCGCTCTTACGATCGCACTTCTAAATAGTAAGCGGCAGTAAATTAAAATGGACATCCATTAGCCTTGTATAACTTATATTATGTTAGCCTTTTTATACTTTATATTTCACTATCCTTTATTACCTTACATTACGTTAATATTTTTATACTTAACATTAGGTTAGCCTTTTTATACTTTACATCATGTTAGATTTTTTATACCTTATATTACGTATCCGTTTTATGCCTTACATGACATTAGACTTTTAATACTTTATATTACATTATCCTTTATTACATTACATTACTTTAGCCTTTATTATCTTACATTACGTTAGCCTTTATTACCTTACATTACGTTAGCCTTTTTATACTTTACATTACGTTTTCCTTTATTATCTTACATTACGTTAACCTTTTTTATTCCTAACATTACGTTAGTCTTTTTATTCCTAACATTACGTCAGCCTTTTTGCACCAAAAATTACGTTAGCCTTTTTATACCTTACATCATGATAGATTTTTTATACCTTATATTACGTTAGCCATTTTATATCTTACATGACATTAGACTTTTTATACTTTATATTACATTATCCTTTATTATATTACATTATGTTAGCCTTTTTATACCTTATGTTAGGTTAGTCTTAATTTCCTTGCTTTACATTAGCCTTGATAGCCAAGATTAATATACATGCTATATTAAGCCTGGGGTTGGATATCATTGAAACATTAGCATTAAGTAATTAAACTACCGTAAAAAATTTTGCTCCAGAATATGGTAGCTTTAGAAAGGAGTGTACGATCTATTTATGTACACACTAATGCAGGAAGATTAATAACCTCACATTTGGACACTTTTAACAATTATTTATTACGTTGTGCTCATTTCAAAACTTAATCCCTTTGTCCAGAGCACCTATTTCCCCCCGGAGCTCCAAAATCAACAAAATAGCAACCATCTTATGATTTTAAGCGGAAAAATCATTGCTTCATCTTTGCCTAAGATTTCCGTACTTCCATGCACGTTGAAACAAAACGATCTTGGCATGCACAACCACATTATATTAAAAGGCTTTCTCCATTAGGGTAGTAAGAGAAAATTGATCAAGTTGGAAATGAGCAATGAAAAAAAAGGCATCTTTGAAGCAGCCGTGATAAATGGATGCCAAAGAAATGGAATGAGGTGAACGAAGCGGGACGAATCGACTTCAGATGCAGCCAGCCTTGCTTAAGAGAGCCATCAAAATTTCTGCTCTCTCTTTTCCCTGTTTGGAAAAAGAAATTAATCCTCGATTGATGCATCGTTCCGTTGGAAGAGGTTTATTCGCCTTTTGTCATATCCATCATTTGTCAAAGTGTCTTGCCAATGGAAAATCCTATTATTATAGATCGCTCAGTTTTGTGGGCGAAGAGGATTTCATGACGTTTGCCAACGGCTCTTCATTTGGCGACTGCTGTGGATGAAATTTTCAAGGAGATAATTTATTATTATTATTTTTTGTCTAAGTAGGAATTTATTATTTTATTATTAAAGGAGTTAATTTGTAAATGGCCCTTTTATCATACAAAAGCGCCAGATTTCTAAAGGATGTCTCAAAATTAACTCAAGATTGGAATTTGTCCATATTCATGTAGTAAAATATCTTTTGTTACATTACATTATGTTTGCTTTTTTATACATTACATTATGTTTGCGTTTTTATACCTTACATTATGTTTGCCTTTTTATACCTTACATTATGT
>JAOUZG010023435.1:3238006-3254172 GCA_026289955.1 Argiope argentata | reverse complement strand
AAGGCAGAGAAAAGACTTTCACATTTTTATGTTGGTTTAATTCTCTCATGGGGGGGGGACATAATCTATGTACAAGAGCCACGGGCAAGGGGCATCCGTTCACAGCGCAAGACCAGAGTAGATTATCATAAAAAAAAAGGGGTTGAAAATAATTATCCCTGGACTTATATTCCAGGAGATTTTGATAGGGATTTCACTAAACGCGCAGATTTAGACAGGGGAAAGGCAATTATCTTTTCGAAAAATAAGCTTAAATCATCAATATTTTATCCCTTCATTCGGAGAGTAGATTTTTGTTATATAAGGGAATATTTTAATCTAAAAGCAAAACTGCTAAAGAATAAATCTGATAAATGCTATTTTTAGAAACATATTAAATGATTAATTTATAAAAGACAAATTTTATATTTCCTATTTTCTCATTTAAGAACAAGATGTTTTGATTAGGAGATTTTGCTGCCTCCAAAATTTATGGGCAAAAATAAAGATTATGGACCATCAGAAATTATCGGTTGAAGAATTTATTACCTGCTTTTTTCAATATTGCATTATTATTATTATGAATACTTCTTTGAAAGCAGAATCATTTTTAAAAGTTTGGCCTACTTTTGCCAATATTGCTTTATTAGTAGGTATATTTCTTCACAAGAGACAAGTAGAACTATGAAATCATAGCTGTTATTTCATCTCAAAATCAGCCGAACCCCAAAACTTTGTTTGTAAGCTGGAGAAATTAAAAGTGAAACTTAAAAAAAATGTATAATAATATAGAGGGGTAGGGACCGTTAGAGATGTCTTGTAATTGTTTCAAACAGGTTTAACCCTTTGCTCTCCGAAAAATAATTAGATGCAAAATTATTCATCTAATACAAAGATTTGCTTATTGTTATGAAAAATAAATATACATAATTCTTTTAAGTTGAATTTCTTTTAAAAATTAAACTACATCTCTTAACCATTATGTAAGCGTTTTTAACAATTAAATTTGAAAAATAAATAAATAAAACGTCAAAATGATGCACAATCTTGAATGGTGAGTCAGAGGCACCATCGGAGGGCAAAGGGTTAAATTTATTAATGACTTAAAAAATAATAATGTTCTGACATAATAACTTGAAATTTGCGATCGCAGATTACTTTTTTTAATTATAATTTTTAATTTACACTTCGTTATTCTAAATACCACTTTTTTTCAAATTCATTGGAGAGTGATATAACAATATGGAATAAGAATATATTAAAATTAAGATATTAACCTGATAACCAATCTTTCAAAATATTAAAATAACATACTTAAAATAATGGAATGCATTTGAGAATGCAGAAGTTTCCGAAATTTCTTATCTCTAAAATTGGTATAGAATATATTCTTAAATCTCATCGTTTTACTCACAAAACATCTTATTATTACAAGGTAATGAAATAAATGAAGTTAAATAGAAGCAGGACAAATGCATAACATCGTGACATGTACTCTTTACTGAGTCATGTCGGGAAAAAAATCTGAATTCTAATTTTCTTGAATTAAAAAAAGTGCTAAAAATTGCTGAATTAATAACTGAAGCAAAAACAAAACAGTGGTTTATTTTTTAATACATAGTTCAGAATAAAAATTTAAAAATGAAATAATATAAAGCTAAAACATTACCCAGTGCAAAACCTTTTCAAAAGTTTTCACTGATTTACATAAAGGATTAATAAAATAATTTACTATCATTTTGACTCCAAAAAAAAATAATAAACGGAAAAAAAGTCACGTCTTTTTCCGAGATAGCTTAATTATTCCAGAGAAAGAAATTTAAATTTTCTCAGACGTCTTAAACGTTTTTTGTTTGTTTTTGTTTTCATTTCGAATGTATATTTCATTTTTCTTTTCTACGCTGTCCTTGCTTAAGACAGTAAAAAATTCATTCATAAAAACCCGTCTAGCGCTGAGCACAGGTCATTTGTTTTCGACTCGTTTTTTAAAAGCTCATAAAGGAAAAGAATTCATTTTTAAAAAAAAATTATTTATTTACAAAGCATATAAAAGTACACTACAGCTTTTTATCTACATTATCAGATTTCAGTGTAGTTTTCTTGAAATCTTACGAAAAATGTATCACAATCTCAGATATTTACTTATTTTTTTCCATCTACTTACGTCTTTTTAAAAAGCATTATTGATAAACTGGTTACTGATGTGCGCTTAAGAAACGAATTTGATTATTGCATTAAGGCTAGTTGGAGAGGCCGGGATAGTTTTGTTGGTAGGGTGTTGGATTCGCATCTCTTGGGTTGTGAGATCGAGCTCCGCTGGCCGAAGACTCTCTGTGTATATGGTGGCTGGTGCACGTATAAATATGTCAATGCCGCTGAGTCAGATGCCTTCCTCGTCATTACAATTAGGAGTAGTATCAATACCATTAGTTGCAGTATGGTAGCAATATCATCAGAAGTAGTATTTATTTAGAAGTGATCGTTCGCTGATCAGATGATCTAATGAAATATATGAATGAAGTGAAAACAGACTCTGATGAATTAGTAGCTAAAGTGTATTCTTCTCCCTAGATGGCGCCAGTGAACCAAGAAATACTAAAACTTGGCTTAAAATCGTTTACTTCATCATCAGGCTTGTACCATTAACAACAACAACAGATGAGCTGGTACAAGTTTTTGAGAGGTGAGTCTTAGTACCCCTATAAACTTTGTTTCCCCTAAAAACATTTCAGATAGACAACTCAACTTCATTGATAGTACTTACTTTCATCTAACAAGACTTCTACCTCTCAACATGATTTTGCTTTACTTCTTCTTGTGACAACTTTCCTACCCATAAGGATGTAAAACTAGAAAAATCATATTCTAAAGCTGTTCCATGGTGATCATACGTTGCTTCAAAAGTATCCTTTTCGATGTCTCATCCTGTAGAAATCATGTGACCGTGGTAGCCTGGTGGTAAGGTCTTGCCTTTGGTGCCGAAGGGTTTCAAATTCGAGACCCCATTCTATTGATAAACCGTCTTCTAAGGGGGTCTGGTACATGTTGAATCAGTTGGGGCCTAACATCCTGCCGCTGTTGTAGTATGGAAGCTTGAAGAGGGAGTGTCAGCTCAGGTGCTGTCCTCGTCATCTGACCGTGGTTCAAAATTATGAGGTTACTCCCAAAATATCCTTAGTGTTGCTTTAAAACGAGACGTTAATGCGAACTGTATTAACTTGGCTTACCCCAAATAAGATGTTTTATCAAATTAGATTAAATAAGTTTGTATATCTATAGGTGAAAATACTTTGATTAACTTTTATCTTCAGTGTTATCAACTAAACATCCACATTCTTTCACTCTTACTCGAAAGGGCAATTTGGGAAGAACCCCAATTGCAGAGGCGAGTAAAATCGTAATGGAATGGGAGATAGATGCATAGCTAATTCGTGGCCGTACACAATCACTTACTTATTCATACGATCAGGCTCTCCCCCCCCCCTTGATCTTCCGTTTTTGTTCCATGTGGCCTCTTAACACACCAAAACCTCAATCTGCAAGGGTCTGCTAATATATATTTATATATATACGTGAATGCGTTTAAACGTAATGAGAATAAACTCCCATCCCCCTTCTGGGATTGCAACCTTACGAAGGGCGAGAAGACCATGGTTCAATTGATTCTTTGAAATAAGGGTGCCTAATATATTGAATACGTTTACGAATCCCGTAATAACTATATGGCTGTGAATATATTCTAGTCTGTTATGAGGAAGTTAAGTTTGTATGTTATTTAAAGCATTGTGAATGTATTCGTAGTTAACCTGATTTTACTTTTAAGTTGCCGTGGAATTTAAATTAACGGTTGCTAAAAGTTGTAAATGTCTTCTTGTTGCATATGTTGTTATTCAGTGTTTTGACGCTAATTGAGGAAGTTAAGATATGGAAAGGTTAAATTTTAAATGATTTGTTGAGACAAAAAGAAGTATATGCCAAAATCTTAATTTTATTTTGTTGTAACTTATGGTACTTGTCCCTTTTGGATTAGACCACTGCTGATACAGCAGCAGATTTAAGCCGAAAGGAGCGTTTCTTTTTTTTTTTTTTGATGCAGTACCAATTTGGGCCAAGAGTACGACTTAGCTACCCACACACAAACATCTGCTCGCACAGCCCCTTTTTACAAGGGGGGCACAGTCTCACATCTCAAAGATAGCACACAGAAGAACAACCATGCCCAAACCGGGACTCCCAAAACACGAGGAAGACGCGCTACCTCTGTACCAGAAAACCAGCTTCATTTTATTTTTATAAGTAGTTAGGATACATATATTATTGTCAAAAAAAGTTCTTTAGTTATCTTATTATGGAAAATAAACACAGATCGTTGTTAATTAGTTATGTCCTTCGAAGTAACTACCTTGTGTAGTTGTACAATTTCGATTGATCAAACAAAGATGTAAATATAGCCTGAAAATTTCCTTTCTTATATCTTCCAGTTCTTTTGCAGCTGCTTGTTTCATTTAAGAATCATCGGCAATGAATCAAATTCTCCTCTTCAAAAAAAATCATATGGATTAAGGTCAGAAAAATATGATGTTTAGATAGGTAATTGGATACTGTCAGATCATTATAGTGATGAAACAATAAGTCCATCTTTTAAATTTTTAAAGCAACAAAATTTTAATTTTTTATCATATGAGAATATAATATTGTTTTGGTTTGAAATTTTTGAAGCCTTAAAATGCATAGACGACCAATTGGCAATTTATCGCTTTTAAGGTATCCATTTTTCACTTTCTTTTAAATTAGAAAATAATTCAGAAGGTTGTTATATTTGGTGATTTATCGCCAACTAAAATTACAATTTGATTTCAAATCATTCATTCTCTAAATTCTTACTAAATATTTTTTTTAATTCTTACTTCATTACGTCTTAATTAATTTATTTACTAATTATTATACACCAATACCATGCAAAGCGTTCTCTGTCATTTCAATTTTATTAGAAAATATACGAGAAAGTTTTCGAGATACCACTCCTTATACCATTAATATTGGTTAAATCATGCGAATGAAAGATTTATTAAAACAATAGAGTCAGTTGGAATTTCTTTATGATAATTGAAGCATTATTACCAATTGCATTTCAAGTTATTTTTTATGTTGTTACTAATTGCACTTGCCATGGACAAGCACGCTGATGCATCAGCGAGTTTTAAGCCGAATGAGCGTCTCTTGTTTTTGAAGTGTCGCCAACTAGGGCCAAGAGTACGAATTTGCGACACACTCATTACATTCGCTTGCACAGCCCCTTTTTACAAGGGAGCACAATCGCACATCTCACAGACGGTGCACAGAAGAAGAGCCATACACTAACCGGGACTCGAACTCCGGACGCCTAGAGCAAGAGGAAGACACGCTACCTCTGTGCCAGAGCACTGACTTATTTTTTTTATATAAAATGTATTAAAGATATAGTAAAAAATTTACGGAGATAAAATTAATATCATAGAAAAAATAACTTTTTTAAGTTTTAAAATAATGCAAAATTAATTTGATATAATGATGAATGAAAGAAAATATTAAAGTTTCAATTATTTGTGATTAAAAATCTAATTTTTTTCTAATAACACTTATTTTCCTAAAAGTAAAAAACAAATTTTGTTCGTTGCAGGTACAATAATCTATCCTAGAAATCATTTTAAGCAACTTTTAGAAAAATATACTCATTTTGAAAAAATATCGATTTAAAACATTACGTTAAAAAGGAAACTTATTTTCTGTTGCAAGAGGATTTGAAAGACTTAGTGATGAACGTCGGATGCTTTAAATTATATAATCGAAATTTATTCAATTTAGAATTTGCTACTGAGCTCAACTGTTATTGCTTACCACGTGTAAAGAATAACAGTTTTTGAACTTCAAAAATCTAATTATACCATCCTTTATTTCACACCATTCTCACAAGAAACAAACACAGATTATTAACTTCAGTTATCAATAGATATTTCTTTTGATGTATTTATAATAAGGCTTTAAAATGATCAATCATTTAAATATTAAGGCTAAAGAAAGAGTCAAAAGAATAACTTTCAAATGTTTGATGTAACTAAAAAGCTATTAAGCTGTCGGTGCTAATTTGCGGCGACACAACATGCTTGTTAGCATGCTTATTTATTAGCTAAGAGGTGAACATTCAACTCTGCTACAAATATATTATTAAAACATAATTTTTTCTCATCTATAAAATATAAACTTTTTCTTATCCTTATAACCCTTAGTAGCCTGATTTACGAAAGTGATTTATTTTTAATATTACTGTGTTTGCTTGAAGGTCTAGATGAAGGGAAAAATATAGCTAAAAAAATCACAATATTTATTTTACATATTTATTTAGAAAAAAACAGGTATCAATTTTGATACTTCAGGCATTAACGCCATAAAGAAATCAGATATACCTATGCATGAAATAATGCGAAACATTGAATGTTTTTATTATCGCAAGTATTTATATTCTTCAGAAAAAGAAAATATATCAAATTTGTATTCAACAAAACTTTTAGTAAAATGTGTTTACTTGTTCACTTTGCCACGCGAGTAATATGCCATAGATAAAATAAAACAATAATGACATTTGATTTTTTTAAAATTTCGTTGGAAAGAATATTATACAACAGTAAAATACGTACAGCCAACCTATTAAAAAAACTAATAGAAATGTGAACATTCGGTTTAAAAGATTGGTATCAAAATTGAAACTCAAGGTTATTAAGGGTTAAATCGCAGTTAAAATTTTAAATTTTAACGAAATAATAAGCTCAAATAGAAGTTTAATGCCGGTAAATAATAACTATAGTTACTCTCATTGTGAAAAATATATTGCTGCTATTTATTCGTAATTTTTATCATCTCAGAGCATGGTATTGTTTTGGGATGAGATTTTTGGAGTCAACAAAAATCTGTAGGCGAAAAATAAAAATTTTATTATCTGCACGAGCATCACAAAAAATCGGCTTTTAATAACGTATTGTCATGGCATTTACAAAGAATCTGATTTAAAAAATAAGCTAATGACTACCGCAAATAAAACCTAGAAAAATGTCATTTTGAGCACGTGATTATATGAAATGAAATAAATAGGAAATGGGATATTTTTTTAAAAAAAATAAATGCTAGATAAAAAAAAAATTTGGATCGTTTGCAATACTAAAGGTACTCATTCAATGAAACAATTAAAATAAATAAAGATATAATTTAACTCGTACGAGCACGTGGTGCTTGGCCATTCAAGAAATTATGTTCTGACGTAATACATTGAAATATGCAGAGCAGATTTCAATTTAATCTTTTTGCTCTTGCAGTATTCTAAAATTATTTTCTGTATCATTTGATTTATAATAATATGCTGAGTCAGTACTACAATAATAATAAAAATGTTAGAGACAAAATTCATTTTTGCATCTTTTACAATTAATAAATATCGATTGTGTTTGTACTCAAATTACTGATTTTCTGGGACATTTTTTTGAGAAATTAATTTTAAATTTTGACCTCCCCACTTATGTATTTAATCGATTTACAAAGGTTCTCTTTTTTCGACATATTCCTTAAATTTAAGCCAATTTTTAACTATTTTATTCGAGTAATTTAAAACTATTAATGTTAATAGCAATTATAGTTATTATTCGTCAACATTAAATATCCCTTCCTATTATTTAAATATTTTAAAATGAAATCTTAATTCATATATCATATGAATGAACTGGTAGTTTATGAATAGCGAATATTTTAATATAAATACTCTTAAATTATTTATTTAATAATAAATTGCTTTTTATAAAACATGTTCAGAATCGAACCATAGTTTTTTAACCGTCTTAAGTTTGTCCAAATTTTTAGGAAACATGCATCTAACCAATTGTACTTCTTTGTCTTTGATCAACAAAGACAAATTACTGAAAATTACTAAATGAAAATTTGAGAATTATTTTCTGGAAAATAAGCTACTAATACTCTTTAATAATTTAATAAATGAATATTCTAATATACATTATTAATTATCATAACGAGGTAAATTTTGCAATCATATTCAATTTTTTTTTAATTCTTCAATCAGAATCGATTCATAGACAAAAAAACAGTATCAAATTTAAAAAAACTAATCTAAATATGTTTCACCAAAGAAAAAAACATTCCATTTAAAAATACAGCAAAATATATTCTGCCAAGATTATTCTTTGAATGAACAAAGGACGTAAAAACAACAGAGACATTCAAAATCCATACAAAAAACCAAAAGAATGAAATCTCTCTATGCTGTAAGAAATTCGGAGCGAATCTGAGTAAAGAAAATTGGGAGTTAAAGTCAAAGTTTTATTGAAAATAGACTCTAGAAGTTGAAGCAAGAAAACTTTAGTTTTATTGACGATTAAGGAATCTTCTCTGCGAGAGAATCAATAAGGTAAATAGAGAAAACTTTCAGAGAAAACAGTGAAATCGTCCCCCTTTTATTCAAGAATTGAATCTTAACAAAGCTCAAAGCACAAATAAGCTGTGCGAAGAAGTAGGAAACGAAACTTATCGTCTGCTTCGTCAAGATAAGAAATTTCCTTCTTTGCCAGTATGTTACCGGCTTTCACTGGTTCTCGACTATTGTATCAACTGTTCAATTCAAGATCATATATTTGGTAAGTTTTTGAAAATAGCATCAGAATTGTTGGTCTGTTTTAAGACGACGCCGTGGTACAAACTATTCTTAGCGCCACTTTATTTGTTACTCAACAATTAGTATATTCTTCGAAAAATTGATTACATTTATTTGAGTTTAAACATAATTTAATCATTTGTAATGATAATATTACGTATTTCTCTTAAATGCTTTCTATGGCCAATGCAATCTTTGACAATCCAATCATTTTAGGTCCTTATTATTATCACTTTTTAGCAACTACAGAAAAAGTTTATTTCTCATATCTCAACTTTTTTCTTCATCATGTAAGGAAAAGAATTAATTATTTGCACTCCAATGGTGCCTCTGACTCACCATTCAAGACTGTGCATCATTTTGACGTTTTATTCATTTATTTTTCAAATTTAATTGTTAAAAACGCCTACATAATGGTTAAGAGATGTAGGTTAATTTTTCAAAAAAATTCGACTTAAAAGAATTATGTATATTTATTTTTCAAAGCAATAAACAAATCTTTGTATTAGGCGAATAATTTTGCATCTAATTATTTTTCGGACTGCAAAGGGTTAATAAATGTGTTGGATAAATTACTGCAATTGTTTAAATGTCCTGTTGACTAAGGGATTATTAGTTAATTTGAAATAGAAAAAATAATTTTGTGAAACTATACTTTATCAGTTATTTAAGTTATATATTGATATTTATTAATATTTTTTTCATCTGAATGTAATTTGAATGATCAATTTCAATTCTAGGAACCGAAAATTGTGTATAGAATTTAAATTGAATAATTTTTATTTTCATAAATTAAAACAAATTCAAATTAAGCAAAGCATTCGGAATTCACTTCTCCAAATATTTTTTGACTTAACTGTAAATTTGATATAATATTTATCACTTTCAAGTTGAATTCCTTATAGGTTCGAACCTAACCAAAATGGAAGCTGAGATCTTAAGCTCGATCCAGAATATCAAATTTTAGGAAAACTAGGTCTCTAGCCTTCAAAATTCTTCGCTCTGTAAATTGAGGAATAAGTAAAATGGAAAAAAAAACCGAAAAATTTAAGCTTATTTTCTAAGTCTTTGAAACAAATACATATATTGTAAAACATAACTGAATAAAATTTTATTTCTACAATATTTTTCGTAATTTTTAAAAAATAAGCTCAGCTAACAAATAATCCTATAATAAGATTTTGGGACTGTAAAAACGTAATTTTTTTTATCATGACCGCCTTTTAAATATTAATCATCAAATATAAATCAAAGAAAATAACTAAAATATTTAATTAAAACATATCAAATAATCACGGTTATTGAAACTTTTAAATTTATTTTAACTGTGCATCTTATTAAATTTCCAAGCAAAGGTTTTGACCGTAAATTGGGTAACAATTTGGAAAATTTCGTTAAATATATATATATGAAGTGATAGCTTTGATTCCTGCTTCTTGACCATAGGAATTGTTATTTAACAATTGGCCAGTAATCAATAGCTTCAAAATATTTAACTGCTGGTGATAAGTGAATATTTTCATCAACATTTGATCCTTAAGATAAAAGTTGTTCTTATAATACCTTCTGAAGTTTTTAAAATTGAAATTAAAGAAGAAATTTTCAAATTTACAAAAGCATCTATTTATACATTTATACTGAATCAAATAATATTCTGCATACTATTAATTTCAAGATCCCCAGACAAGCCCTTTTCGACGATTGTATTATGCTAAGGGGTGATGCATATAAAGATAAGCAATTGTTACACCTCCTAATTCTGAGCATAATCTGAATTCACCGAATTTCTAAAGTAAACATCTCTTTCATTTCCCCTCTCACCTCTTTTTTTAATAAAATTAACTTTTGACGCATTATCATAGAAAATGCGTGAAATGTTTCCAAAATTCGAGAAAGAACAGTAGAGTTTATTACTTAAATCAGCATCTAAAAAAATATAAGAAAGTATAAACAGCTTGCTTATAATATTGCGTCAAACAATTGCAAACTTAAATAAGATTTCATCTTCCAATATTTAATCCTCTGGTATTGGATTCGATTTAAAAGAATTATGTATATTTATTTTTCATATCAGTAAACAAATCTATGCGTTAGGTGACTAATTTTGCATCTAATTATTTTTCGTATTGCAAAGTTTTAAGTAAAGGCTTGACATTTTCGTTTTGATTGATGGAATCAACGCCTCGATATCTTGATACAACCGTTATATCAAGATGGCACACAAAATTCCTTTGGTTCATTTCATTGATTTTTGAGTTTTAAAATTCCCATTTTTAGGGATTTTATTTTGAAAAATTTATAAATATTTACTAATGAAGCAACACTGAATTATTAGCACATTGACGAGGGGTTCTTCTCTTTCCTTATTAAATTAGTACTTATCACAGACTGCCTATTCCCCTGTCGAAGCACTTCAATACCTTTTTTCTGTTTTGTTTTTTGTTCATCGTTTTTATCCTTTGTATGCTCCTGCACAAACATATGTTAACACTATCTCCTTAAGTATACAAGTCTAAATTGCACGTTTAGATTCTAGTTGACACTGTTATTGGGGTTCAAATTACATGAAATTTTGTTTACTATATGCTTCTGAACAGATATGTATCAATGTTGGCTTCTTATGGACACAAATACTGAATTGTTGGCGTTCAAATTACAAGAAATTTTATTTACTGTTTGCTCCTGAACAGATATGTGTCAACGCTAGCTCCTTAGGTAAACAAGTACTCATTTTTGAAAATGAAATTTTGTTTACTTTGAGCTCCTGAACAAATGTGCTATCACTGGCTCTTTTTGTACACAAATACAGAACTGCACATTCAGGTGCTAGTCGGCATAGTTGTTGAGGTTCAAACTGCATGAAATTTTATTTACTAATGCTTTGTGATAAAAGGAATAAAAAAAGGTTTGAGGGAATAAAAAACGCTTCTCAATTTTGGAAGAAACCCTAAGAATGCAAATCAAGTGTTAGTCAATCAGTTGATTCATTCATTTTAACATAATACAAAAATCTATGGTTCTAATGTACAAATGCATTATAAAATTCGTTCATCAAGCACTTTAGTTTTTCGAATTATAATCGTCACATGAACGTGAATGCACTGACAATGAGTTCTAACTTGAAAACGATTTTCATTCGGGATTTCTTACAAGTGTCTATATTTTGTGTTAAGACCCCACATCGAATTGCATTTGTCAAACATACCCTATTGTGCAATTACGACTAATTCCATATTGTTTGACACAAAATTATTGTATAAATCTTCTTGTACATATCGTATAGATCTTGTCATATTCACAAAAGCTAAGGAAAAAAACATACACCGCAGTTTCCTACCATATACTTCAATCACAGTTTCACTTCGCTCCCATTAGCCAAATTATTTTCCATCTGATTTTAATAACTGTATCTTTATCTACTGTGTCATAAAAATAAGTGAACACAGAATATATTTATATTTTTACACATTTTATATTTCAGCATATTATTATATCAAATTATTTTTCAAAGTCGGAAATATTTGTAAATGGCTCATCTCAATATCATTTCTTATATGCTTGTAAACTGGGTTAACAGTTTATTTTCGTTTTTTTTTTCTATTGTAAATATTTTAGTACTTAAATAAAATTCTCATAACATACCCACCAAACCGTGCAGTTACAAGAATGGTCACGAATACGGTTGTTTGAAAAGGCGCCCTGTTCTATATATATTGTATATGAATACTTATGTTTAACAGTTTAAAATCTTTAAAATACACGAATATATTTTCTGTGTGATATACATCTAAAATCCTGTAGAAAATACTAATGCGATTAGAATAATTGGTGGCCCAGTGTTTTACGTGTCAGTTAGAGCAGATACCTTAGTGGATGAAATATGCAATTTCAAAATAAGAAATTAGCAAAATTCCTGTAGCCCTTAAATGCGTTCTAATTTTCAAATTTATAATAAGTAATTAATGTTACTATATGCCAAGCGATCTATGTCTCGTCACGGACTACATATCCTTGTAGTTGACAGAGCAGTAAGTTATCTAATTCACAAATAAATTTGGGGAAATCTGAAACGAAGATATCTATTAATAGCTTGAATTAGAATATTTTTTAAGCTCGTAATATTTTCATTTTCTTGTATACGCAATATGATGAAAACATATTAATCATCGAAAAATTTGGAATCATGATTTCGATAAATCTCCACGTTTCAAAATTCCTTGAGTTCGAAAAACATATTTTATGTTCAAAAACACATTTTTAAGTATTCCCTGAGTTCGGAAAAGAATATTGGTTGTTCCGTAGAGAACATCATCCTCTTGGCGCACTTTTCAAAATCGCCAACTCCCCGCGCTGTTACGTCTTATCTCCCTTAGGAAGATATCCTCCAAAGACAACATAGGGTTGGCATATTTGGCGCTAAATATCCTTGGCGAAAGGGGGTGATGCTCTCTCCTGTCGCACCAGAATATTTCGCTGAAACTCCTCGTTTAAAACTTACCTGAGTTCGAAAACACATTTTTAAACATTCCGCGTGTTTGAAAAACACTCTTTCAAGATTTCAATGAATCTCCACTATTCAAACTTACCTGAGTTCGAAAAATAAATTTTTGGGAAATGTTAATCTGTTTGTCTGAGGCAAAGATAACAAAAAAAAGACTGATATTTACTGAAAATGATATTATCTTTACACAAGTTTGTAGACTTTTATCAAACGTTTAGTAAAATCCGCTCAGAGAGAGATTGTGTGCTCGTCTGTTCGAATATAATTTAACGTGATAACTACAAAATGAAGAGAGTTAGGTAGATAGAATTCGATGCACAGAATTAATGTCTATAATATAGGTATATATCTAATTTTGACATAAATACAACAAAGAATTGACTGTCTGTTAGGCTGTACTTTTAAGAATATGTAAACGCGGTTTCTCAAAGACGAAATAGATATTGAAAATTTGGTATGTGACTTTGTGACAACAAATGAAAATTTGAGTCACATTTTTATTTCACTCTGTTAGGGAAAAAATGTGTCTAAAACAGAAATTTGATTGCCGAATAGTATAATCGCTAAATAATTCGCCAAGAAGGGCACGATAGATTCAATAAAATTTCTAAATTCATACAAAAGCAGTAAAAATTGTAAGATATATTATTAAAATGCATGCATCCTTTACTAAAATACATGCTAGAAAACTTGGAGGAAGCCACTCGTGCTAGGGTTTTTTTTCTGTGCTTTGTATATTATCCCATTCGCTGCCGTCTAAATTATATGAGTTATTCCCATGGCCATTTCTGTTTTGAGTGTTATTGCTTATTTAAGTTTTATAATTTCAAAATAAGTACACATATTTTGTCATAAATAATAATTTACATGTATAAAAATCAAACAAACACGAGTATACTCGTGGTTGGCAATAGGAATATCCTCATACAATTTAGGTTTGGCAGCGGATGGGTTAAATAAAGTTGAGTTTTTGTTAAAACAATTTATTTGTAGCTTTTTTTCACGTTTTTACCCTTGTATATTGATGTTTGTGGCCATAAAACTCTTTCAAGTTTGACAAGTTGTACGTTATAATATATTGAAGGCATCACGAGTATATTCGTGCTAGCAATGGGTAAAATCCTACCAACCATGAGTATATTCGTGGTAGGCAGCGAATGTGTTAGTCAGACAAAAATTCAAAACTAATATTAATGATGAAGGTCATAAATTAATGATGTTTGTGGCCATAAAACGTTTGTAAGTTTCACAAGTTGTACTTTATAATATGTTGAAGGCATCACGAGTATATTCGTACTAGCAATTGGTAACACCCTGCCAACCACAAGTATATTCGTGGTCGGCAGCGAATGTGTTAGTCAGACAAAAATTCCAAACTAATATTAATGATGAATGTAATAAGTCTAGCATATCCAATAATATTCCTTTTCATTTACTATATATGAAACTCAATAATTTTCAATTTCAATTTTCGTTCTCACTGGAAAAATTCGTTTCTGTTTCTAGTAAACCTTTAGTTTCTCATATTCGCCTGCCCTACGGCGGCTCATATAGATGGAAGAAAGAAGCAACCCTATAAATCTTGCGCATCGAGTCGTTTCTGCTTGTTTGCTCTGTGAGGTGTTTATCTGCATATTTCATTTGCGGAGCGTCCTTCACTTATTGTCTCGATTCCCTTAGCTGATTCACCCGCTATGCTTTGTATCCGAGTTTGTTATTCGAATTTTTCCGTGGGAAATAGGCGAGATTAGTTTCAAAACTTCGTGATGGCTTCAGTTTCAGATTGCTTCTTCATGCTATGAGAATAAAAGAGCTTATTTGTCCCTCACTTTACATTTTCTAATGATATCTAAAGGAAAATAGGCTTTAAAATGTTCATATTTTGTTAGGAATGTGAAAATCAATTAGTGCCGAGTACTAATAATTGAATCAATCATACAAGACATACTCGTCTAATACAGTCAGTTATTTAAATTAACCGTTTTAAAATATGATAAAACTGGAGCTGAATGATAAATTTTGAATCTTTAAAAACTGAATGCAAAATACTCTCGGAAGTGTTTTTCAAACTATTTAACACGTGGTATTCATTGAACTGTATGATCTTCCGAAGAAACTTCGCATATTTGACCAAAAGTATTTGTAAGTGAGATATTTGTAACTATATTGTGCAAGTGATGGTAGTATTGCATGAATATTAAATTTAAAATTTTTATGAAACTATTTTTTAAACTTTATAAAAGTTATTTTTAAAATTAAATTTTTTAGACTCCTGATACTCTTGAAATTTTATGATATTTTTGCAGAACCATATTATTTATCCAAAAGTGTATATAAGTTAGGCTTTTGTAATTACATTATATAAGTGTTGGTAGCATTGCATGAATATTAAAATTAAAATTTGCATTAAATTATTTTATTTCTCTTCTTTGTAAAAACTATTGTTAGTGATGGTAATGGAATCACAAAATATTTCATCATATCATCAAATAATTAAAATTCGTTTGCATCTTTTTTTTTTTTTTTCAAAAAATAGCATGTTTTTAACAAGTAATGATATTTATTTTAGTCGATAATGTGAAAGATAAATGGCATAAATGAAGTGTTCAAAAGGATATTAAAACGGCAATTTTTGTTTTGTCAAATTCTAGATATTCTGCCTAAATATATAGTAAAAATTTAAGAACTAGGCTGTTTGAATGTAGATTTCAAAATCATTTTTCCTGATATGTCTATAAGCTATACCTTTTCCGATATTATTAAACCAGCAAAAGTTTTTAACTTAAAAAAAACCTACAGCAGTTTTATTAATCTAATGAAAGAGAAATATTTAGAATAGAATCATTCACATCATTTTGATTTCTGATATTTGTAATGTGATTTTTTTTTTGTGTAGAATCAGTGTCTCTTATATTGAAAGAATTCTGAGTTGTTGTTGTTATCATTTTTTCACACGTAGCAGTTTAATATTTCTCGGTGACCAGTTTGATTATCACT
>JAOUZG010023435.1:3216758-3237996 GCA_026289955.1 Argiope argentata | reverse complement strand
AAGAAAGCATTTAATTTTTATTCCATTTAACTGTTTAGGTACAGTATGATTTATCGCTAACACATCGTCAGCAGGCATACTTAATCTGATATAAAATCAGTCTTTCAACATGCCCCTTTTTTGGATGATTTTTCTTAAAATATTTCATTACTATGAAGAGGAAAAAAAAGTGCTTTACACCAGAGTTAAACATACTAGGATCTCTTAAGCTCTTATTTTGAATATTACTCTCATAAGAAATTTTAAGAACAGTATCTGAAATCAAATAGATTCAGCTATCTTGAAGCATCTTTATCATTAATTGAGATTTTTCCTGTATAGTTTATGGAATTATTTATACCAAACACAGTCATTTCTTAATTGTCACAAATAATTTAATAGTCAAATAAACTGAATTATAATCAAAGATAAAACAATCCAAATCTTTTTAATACGCTTTTCTTTGCTTCTTAGTAATACAGAAAGCATTACGTTTTGTCTTAAATCTTAGATTCAGGGTCAATTATTAGCACATAATATGAAATGGTTTAACGCTCTCGTGAATAAAAATACAGTGGTATTCTTTTTAATTTTGTTGCGAAAAGGAACGAATGCTATGTACCATATATTCATACATCCAATTGTATAAAATCTTATTTAAAAAAATGGGACAATCTCAAGCATTATTTTCTAATTACTCTAAAAGTGAAAAATTGATGGATCAATAGCGATAAATTGCCAATTTGTGATTTCAAAAACTGAGATTTTTGAGAGTTCAAAAACTTCAAACCGAAACATGATCTCACATGATAAAAAATGCTCATTGAGCTTGTCTATTTACTTTAAATTTCATGCTGATTTTGTTAAAGACTTTATAGAATTAGATGCATGATAATGTGATTTTATTTACCAAGCAGTGATTTCTTAATGTTCGCAAACAATTTAATAGTCAAATAAACTAAACTATTAATTTATAATCAAAGATAAAACAATCCAAGTCTTCTTTTCTTTGCTTCTTAGAAATACAGAAAGTATTATGTTTTGTCTTAAATCTTAGATTCAGTGTCAATTATTAGCACATAATATTAAATGGTTTTACACTCTCGTGAATAAAAATACAGTGGTATTCTTTTAAATTTTGTTGCGAAAAGGAACGAATGCTATGTACCATATATTCATACACCAAATTGTATAAAATCTTATTTTAAAAAATCCATATGCCCTTTTATAGAATAACTAATTAATTCACTGAGTGTTTTCCTTTTTTCCATTCCTTTGTTATTTAAATACCTCCGTTACATGGCATTTAGTAAATTAGATATACAACTCAGCACTTAATTTTATTTTGTTGTTAAATGGAAGAACTCCTACAGTGTGTTAATTTGTCACATTATCATGCATCTAATTCTATAAAATCTTTAACAAAATCAGCATGAAATTTAAAGTAAATGAGCAAGCTCAATGAACATTTTTTATCATGTGAGAACATGTTTCAGTTTGAAGTTTTTGAAATCTCAAAAATCTCAGTTTTTAAAGTCCCAAATTGGCAGTTTATCGCTATTGAGGCATCAGTTTTTCTCTTCTAGAGTTATAAGAAAATAATGCTTGAGATTGTCACATTTGGCGATTTATCGCCAAATAAATTTACAACTTGATTTTCAAATTATTCATTCCCTGAATTCTTTCGAATCGCCTTACTCT
Source organism: Argiope argentata (assembly GCA_026289955.1). NCBI lineage: Eukaryota > Metazoa > Arthropoda > Arachnida > Araneae > Araneidae > Argiope > Argiope argentata. The sequence continues at coordinate 3,236,316 of JAOUZG010023435.1, read as the reverse complement.
GCTGAAAATAGAATAAATATCATAAAAAGCACATTCTGGAAAAAGTCAATTTTTAAAATTACGCGTAATTGAGATTCTGAAAATAAAAAATGTCTATTAGTGCCTCATATTTTTACATTTTTTTAGATATCTTAATTTTTTATTTTAATAAATTTCCTACTTTTTACTTCGTAAATAAAGAGGATTTGTTTTGATAAAGATTAACACTTTTATTGCATTTATTTTACATAAAATGTTATGTAATAGTATCCCCTTTATGCCACATTGTTGAAATTATTATACATTGTGATATTTCTATAAAATTGGTAGATTTCCAAAAAAAATCTAGGTTTATACGTAACATATATTTTACTCGGATTTTTCTGTGACATGGCAATATTCCAACACGGCAAGAAAAAAATTAAACTATAAGCAGCAAGATAGAATGTTACGCCATCTTGAATAAACTAATCAAATATAAATGTTTTGAAACCAGATTTGTTATACAAGCCCAATTTTATTTTATAGAAAAGGATATATTTTAATAAATTTTGAAAGAAAGAAATTATTCCTGCAGAAGGAATTTTCATAGGCTTCAGTTCTGTCTGTTATTTGAAGGATAAAAAAAATAAATATTTCATTTATGCCTTTGGATTAAAAAAAGTGTTTCCAATATTTTTAAATGTAAGTAATCCCCAAAAAACAAAAACTTTCGGGAAAAATTGCAATTTAATAAAAAATAGGAAAAATTGAGGAAATACTCACATATAATATCTCGCATCATTATTTCTCATGAAAACTATTTTATTTTTTAAATTCCCATGTTTGGCGACAAACCTGTTCTTCGGGAATATACGTTATTTTTAACTTCAGCAAAATATTTTATAAATAAATTTTTCGTGATTCGCTTAAAGTTCATTCTCAAGAGCAGCTTATGAGAGACATTAAAATATTAGTACTTACTTATTATACCATCTTCGCCAACGATTGCCAAGGGTTTAGTAACTCATTGGCGACGGATTTAAATTTGGCGATAAAGATGAACGGATTACACCATTGCCGGATTGCCATAATTTGCGATTTAGCAACTCATTGGCTACGACTTCGAATTTGGCTATAAAGTTGGACGGTATAATACGTAAGTACCAAAATATTGCTATTTTAATATATTTACACCTGTTCTAATAATTGCATACATGAACCTTCCTAATGGACTCAAATCTAGTATCTTTATTTCAAATTTCGAGTAATCTTTTATGACAATGTAAATGCATTTTCTGATTCCTCGAGTAAACTTCAGAATCTGTCTTCTTTAATTTTCAAAAATAAGTAAAAATCATTATAATTTCATTGCTATAATGAAATTTATAGTTGAAAATTATGCAAAAAAAAATATTTTAAAATTAACAGAAGTGGTCTCTCTGGAACTGTCTCGCATATTATCCAATAAACTCCCCCCCCCCCCATTCATTCATAAAATTGTGAACCTTGTGTAAGATCACGAATATTTTGCATAGCATTGGTTAAGGATGATTACGAAATATTCATCTTGAGATTGTGAACCAATTTTTTTACTGACTTTCTCGCGTGAATATATTTTCTTAACCCCTTTTAGCCGACTGCATGACACCAAAATTTGTCACTTCATTACTGTTATAGTAACGACATAAAGAATTTCAGAATAAACAATCAAACTGAATAGCTGGACCGCCATAATAGCAACACTGGTGGGAACTGTCCTAAGAGACATCACCGGCCACGGTACAACCCTTCCCATAGGAAGTACGTCCTGTCATCAATAGGAGGAACCCAACCCCCACCTGTTAGTGTACCCGCTAAAGTGGCGAGATCCAATCCCCGTGCCAGAAACATCTCATCATCATTTTGAGGTGCCCCCCAGTGGATTTTATGGACATTCCAAAGAATAAATTGGAGATGGTGTACCTTTTAACAGATTCGGTTCGAAATTTGAAAAAAAATTTGTTAAATCTGCGTGCAAAATTTTATTTGCCTAGATCTTTTCGCTTTATAGATATCGAATTCACACGTAATCGAACATACAGAGAAACAGACCTTTAGTGAATTGATTTTGCACAAAATTGGATAAAAATCTATAAATGTGATCGTAAGTTCGTATGCTAAAATTCTATTTGCATATGTCAAATTCTTTTTAAGTTATGGTGATCACATAGAGGCGAACATAATTCTAAAAAATTGTTGTTGGGAAACAGAGAGTTTCGCCAATATCTTGAGTTGTATTATGATATGTTTATTGACAATTATAATACATCTTCTATACTATAAAAAATGTACTTGAACTTGAGTGGATGAATAAAAAGTATTCTATAAACGTTTGAAAATTTAAACAAGATGTATATAGGCAGAACTAATAACAGGAATTAATAAACTAATAACAGGGATTTAAAAATAAATGACTATTTGATCCTTTTTATACTTTCTTATATACGAGGCATAAAAGAAATATTTTAGTCTTTTAAAAAAAATTGAACTCGGGTTTTCGATGAAACTCGACGTTTCAAGTTCGAAAAACCTGTTTTTGAAATATATTCGTTTCCTTATCTGTGATAAAGATAATTTAAAAGCGCTTTGAACTTGATTGAAGAAATTTGGCATACGGTTTTAATGCCAAATTTGTATATTTCTAGCGAATTGTGAGCAAAATCTTTTCAGAGCGCGTCTGTCTGTCTCGATCTTCAAGTAGAAACTAACATCACAAATACAAAATGAAACGAGTTACATAAAATTCGTTACGCAGATTTATCACCGGTAGCACAGACATCAACCAAATTTTCAAATGAAACGAGTTAGATGAAATTCCTTACACAGATTTATCATCTGAAGAATAGATGTCAACCAAATTTTCATATGAAACGAGTTAGATAAAATTTGTTACACATATTTATCATCTGCAGATTAGACATCAATCAAATTTTCTGATGAAACGAGTTACATAAAATCCGTTACACAGATTTATCATCTGCAGAATAGACATCAACCAAATTTTCTGATGAAACGAGTTAGATAAAATTCGTTACACATATTTTTCATCTACAGAACAGACATCAACCAAAATTTTCATCAGAATCCAACCTAGAGTTTCACCGCCTCTCAGTCTACAGTTCCAGAAACTTTTAAATGAAATAACTTCAAAACATAATGACTTAAATATATCGAATCCATCAAGGAGTTTTATTACTACAAGTGTAGTTTTGTGAGAATTTTTTCCAATCGTTTTAGTGAAACGCACCTAAAACCTAAATTCAATCTTCGGGTATACTAACTACATCACTAAAAACGAATCGCACCTTAGAGTAAGTAAAATTGTTATATTTTTCTCAAAGATTAATATCTTGTAACTATAGTATGCTAATATCATGCAAGGCGTTTTCTGCATTTCCAAAGTTTTTATTTTTTTTTTTTTACGTGGTGTGGTGAGTAACACCTGCATTAACCCTTTCGTGAGCTTTGGGAAGATAACTTCCCTCCTACATGATTTAACAAAATACACTTATAAAAAATACATAGAGGCAAAAAAAGATCCGTTACATGTGTAAAGAATGTCATGTACCCTTGTGCACTGCAATATGCTTCTCGTCCTTTTCATGGCAAATAATAATTACATTTAATTTTTTACAGCTGTAAATATTTTCTTGGGAAGTACACTTCCCATCCCTAAAAGTTTAATGATAATATAAAATTCAGTAAAATAAAATATATTTCCTTTAAAAATTGTTTAATTATTAATAAAACATAAAAAAGTGAAGAAATTCAAAAGGGAAATAAATGACTCATGAAAGGGTTAAAGAGTATGCGAGAAATTTTTGAGGGGACCCTTCTCTCTTTATTACTTTTAATGTGATTCCCCTGGTCTCCATTAATAGTATTGTACCTCTACTAAAATTGGTTACTAGTATTTGATATATTGGGAAAAGTAATTGGTGTTATAGTTGCTTGACAGGAATCAAAAATCTAATATATCTTTATACAGCAACTGATTAAATCAAGACACGACAATGGAGTACAATTTTAGTTTCAATTACATGCCAAATTTCATTTATCTAGAGCAGGGGTTTTCAAACTTTTAGACTTTGCGACCCCCTTTTTAGACTAAGTATTTTGTGGCCCCCAAAATTTTAATTCTGTCTGAAGTTTAGACAGAGATTTTGAAAATTTTGCACGAACTCAAGAGTTCGTAGAGAATGTGTCGGGTATTGGAGACCTATCCCTTGACACCTCATCTTTCTCCTTACTAGTATCATCTCATCTCGGAACTTTGATTGAACAGTTTACAGATTACATTCCAGTTAAGGATAAGAGTGTGGGTTGTGTGGATAGTCAATCCATTCAGTGAGAAAGCCATAACAAAAGCTGAGCTAAGTGCCTTTCATCACGATCAACTGATAGTGATTTCAAGTGATCAGTCAGCTAAAGTAACTTTTAACAAAGCTTATATCGACACATTTTGGATACGTATTAAAAAGGAATACCCAGATTTGTCTACAACAGCCTTAAAAACTTTGATTCCATTTTCTACATATTGCAACTATGAAAAGGATTCTCCACAATGATAATTTTTTAAAGAAAAGTCAATACATCGTTTGTGACTGGAAAATGGCATTGTTTTGTGTGTTACAAAGCTCGTTCCAGACATTCCAAACAAACTCAGGCATATCATTAACTGATAGAACACAAAAACCAACTTGTATGTGTATTAAAAGCTTTATGTGTACTGTTTTTTTTAATGAAAACTACAGCAATAAATTACTTTTCTTTAAACTTTTCTTCCATATATCGTAACCCCACTGGGGATCGTGACCCACCTTTTAAGAACCCCTGATCTAGTGTGATACATTTCGAAGCAATTGCGTTTGAACATCCATTTGTATTGGTAAACACTAGTTTGACAGAATTATCATGATATTTGGCAAACCTTGGGATAGAATTTCACTTCAAACTTCATCCATATGGCCTGCTTACGTTCATGTGGTCATATAAACAGCCATAGAATATTATTTTTTGGTGTAAAGTTCACAGTTTTATCACTCTAATCTATTCCGATTTTTATCATGTCAGAACTTGATGTTCTTTTTGAAATGAGGTTTTTGGCGTCCGTAGGTGAAAAATAAAAATTTTATTATCAGTACGAACCTCTCAAAAAATCAGCTTTTAATAACACGCTGTCACTGCATTTACAAAGCTCTAATTTTAAAAAAATAAGTTCATTACTGCAACAAAAAAAACTAGTAAAATGTCATTTTGAGCACGCGATTATATGAAAGGTGTAAAGACGTGAAGGGTCGTATTCCTGGGAACCAAGGAAGGCTGTAAAGACGTGAAGACTCGTATTGCCTGGGAACCAAGGAAAACTGTAATGACTCGAAGGATCATATTGCATGGGAACCGAGAAAGACTGGAAAACCCAGAGGGATCGGGTTGCCGGTGACCGCCAAGTGGCGTAGTTACTGGGGGAGGCTATAAAAACAAGTTTGGAAAGAGAGAAGAGAGTCGGTGGACAGAAGAGTCTGTTCGAGTCGTCGAGATGTGCTGATCGTTTTTCCCCCTATTTTTTAATTGTGTGCTGTGAATTTGTGTTGTGTGTTGTGACATCCTAGCAGAAAATAAAAAGATGTCTAAAAGTTCTGCTTCATCTTTTCGACTCCAGTACAAAGGAAATAAATAGGAAATGTGATATTTTTTTAACAATAAATGAGATACAAAGTTTTTTGGATCGTTTGCAATACTAAAGTGACTAATTTGTACGAGCATGGGATGCTTCGCCGTTCAAGAAATTATGTTCTTCCATGATACATTGAAATATGTATAACAGATTTCATTTTAATCTTTTATTAGTTTTTAAGTTTGCAAATAAGTGAGCATTTTTCTGCAGAAAATGTTTTAACTCTTGGTGGCCTAAACATGAAATTTTAATGCATTTTCGGCATCAAGCTGTAGGTTTTGCTCAATAGATATTTTGTTTTCGAACACAAGGAAGCCATACAGAAAAAATAATCAAAAAAAGGGTGTGTAATAAGAAAATAAAAGATTAAAATGAAATCTGCTATGCATATTTCAATATATCATGTCAGAACATCATTTCTTGAACGGCCAAGCACCACGTGCTCGAGCAAGGTAAATTATATTTATATTTATTTTAATTGTTTCATCGAATTGGTAACTTTAATATTGCAAACTATCCAATGAAACTTTGTCTCGTATTAATCGTTTTAAAAAATATAAAATTTCCTTTTTATTTCATTTTATATAATCACGTGCTCAAAGTGACATTTTCCTAGGTTTTATTTGCTGTAGTCATTAACTTGTTATTTCAATCAGAGCTTTTGTAAATGCAGTGGCAACACTTTGTTAAAAGCTGATTTTTTGAGATACTCGTGCAGATAATAAAATTTGTATTTTTTGCCTACGGATTTTTTAAAATTTTCTGCCTATGCATTTTCTTGAAGCCACAAAACCTCATTCCTAAAACAATATCATGTTCTGACACAATAAAAAACAAAAAAAAACACTCATTCTTTTGATGATATGCTTCATTGTCGTAATTTTTGCTTGTATGCAAATCCTAAAACCAGATGTCGTCGGTAGAATTTTCTTGTGGTAATTAACTTGTTCTATTGAATTCTAAAATTAACTTATTCAATCGACTAGATTTAAACTTGAGTGAATTCTTTTCAGAATCAAACGTCTAATATCTTTAGTATTTAAAAAAACGTGGATTCTTAATCCGATTAACAACAGCTTAGACCTCAAAGTGAAAGTTCCCTCTTAAACTAAAGTCAGTTAATTAATTGGCTTAAAATGCTATTAAACGCGTTATTTTCTTTCTAGTGAGTGTACACTTCAATTAAAAACATTAGAACTAATGTCTGTATTCAATAATAAAAATCTCTGGGTTTTCCTGGAATGCCTTTAAGGCTAAATTAACCATAAATATAGATTCTAATATATTTTTAAAAAATAAAAGGCTCAAACTTGCAAAAAATGTTGCATTAGTAATTGAAAAAGAATGTTCATACCAATTTGAATCATGTTTCGTTGCTTTTTTTTTTAAATATAGGAGAGCGAGAAGAAAAACCAAATATTTTTTTTAATCTTTTAATAATTCGAGATCTACTTATAATATGTAGTTCTTAGAAGACTGGCTTTTTTTCTGTCTCAGTTTCAGGGAACAAAATTAACTATAACTTAAGTATTTCTACGTATTTTGGAATCAAATTTGATACACACGTAGAAATAGGCTTATCGAATCAAATCATAAAACTATATTGCCATAATTTAAGAATTTACGAGATTAATAAACGAATTAATTCTTTAAAAGATTATACATCTATAAACTATATATATAACTAATTCTATTGGAACGTACTTGCTACGGGAAGGATTGTATCGTGGCCAGTGTTGGTCCTTAGTACTCAACCACAGTTCTCACCAGCGTTGCTGATGTGTAATCCGGTTATTCGGCCCTTATGGTTTAAATCTGTTTTTCTTCGTGGTGGGTTGAAGAATCTTGTATATAACTTCTCATAAATAAATACTATTATGGTTTAATATGAATATTTATGTCATTGTGGTTTCAATGAATGAATGAATGAATGGAAAATTATACTACCATTTCACAAAATCTCCCTTTATAAGTCTCCCCTCCCATTCCATGTGCTTTGCTTACAAGATAAAAGTAATATTACCGTTCCAATTGTTTAGCCTTGATATTTTCAGGATTCGCCTACATTTCAAACCGAAATGGTCAAGACCGAAAAAAGAAATTTTGAAATTATCTTGTCAATGAGTACGATAATTCAAATGTATAATAACTGATATTTAATCTTTACATCGAAATTTCATTAGATCTATATAAGCTTCTGTATGATATACGCCAACAGGATCTCTCTCTCTCTCTCTCTCTCTCTCTCTCTCTCTCTCTCTCTCTCTCCACATTTTTTAAAGCAGAAGGCAGAGAAAAGACTTTCACATTTTTATGTTGGTTTAATTCTCTCATGGGGGGGGGACATAATCTATGTACAAGAGCCACGGGCAAGGGGCATCCGTTCACAGCACAAGACCAGAGTAGATTATCATAAAAAAAGGGGGGGTTGAAAATAATTATCCCTGGTCTTATATACCATGAGATTTTGATAGGGATTTCACTAAACGCGCAGATTTAGACAGGGGAAAGGCAATTATCTTTTAGAAAAATAAGCTTAAATCATCAATAATTTATCCCTTCATTCGGAGAGTTGAAACCGCTGACTAAAGCATCTTCATGGAGTTTTTGTTGCATTAATTAAATAGAAAGCGTGGAATGGGATCAGGAAATAAGAGAATATTTTAGAAATAAGTTGATATAGGCTACATCAATCTAAAAAATTAGTAGGTTAAATTAGATTTTAAAATATCATTATAGATATATATATGTATTAATGATATATAATGACATTATATATATTTAAAATATCATTATATAAAATACATAATATATAATTGAAACCATATACTATACAGCCATATATTTTGTGGCATTTTTGACTTTATATTACATTATATATGTGTATTATGTAATATAAAGTCAAAAATGCCACAAAATATATGGCTGTGTTTTAGTATATAATTTCGATTTTTTTTAAAAAAAATGATAATCGTTTCAAATTTTTAGGAAACCATCTAAAAGAAAGAAAACTAAAAAGTGCACTTTATTTCCTTTATTCTACTACAAAACTTAGCAGAAACCGTGCCACGTTTTTCTAAACCTTTGTTGAAGTCGTAGAAAAACAACTATAGCTTATTTGAGACATATTTTTGACGTTTCTTAAACTGATACAAATAACTATCCGGATACATCGAATAAAAACATATTATGTTGCATTATACAGTAAGAAAATATATATTAAAATATCTATTTTCCAGCTAATTTCAACTATGTTAACTGTTAAGTTTGAAAAGTTTATAAAGCATTTTTAGGAAACAATTGATATCTAAACTATGCCCTAGCTATTCTATAGAGTGTCAAATAACAAATCAATGAAATAAGAAATATATAAGGGATTATTTTCATATTTTCGTATTCCACTCGGTAAATGCATTAAAATGTCCAATTTTATAAAAAAAATTCTTTTTGGATGCTATAAGAAAGTTTATATTATCATATGAGAGTATAATGTTGTTTGGGTTTGAGGTTTTGAAACCTCAAAAGGCGTAGGCAACAATTTCGCGATTTATCACTTTGAGGCATCAATTTTTAGCTTTTAGGTTTACCAGAAAATAATGCAGAAGATTGTCACATTTGGTGAATTATCGTCAGGTAAAATTACAACTTGATTTCCAAATTAGTCATTCTTTGAATTCTTACGAAATGTCTTGATTAATTTATGTCCTTAACCAGTTTAAACCGGTTTGAAACAAAATTCCTTTCTATGCATTAGATATAATAATTGAACTGTTCTTATAATCTTCCTGCAAATTCAAGAAATAAGTTGGCAAAGTTTTATTACATTCGGTTGAAGGATACGGCAGCGCATAAAATACGAACAAACTAAAATTTATTTTTATATATACATTATACGTACAGAAACGCAGAAAAATAGCTAAGTTCCCCAACTTTAAGGCCATTTTCGGTTTCAGAATGGTTTCGTTTTGCTTCAGTGTATTTTATAGCTTTTTTTTTCTACTCCCATTAGGTAAAAATAGTAATCGGGTTTGGAAGAGGAAAAGTGGAATCGACAAAAAAAAGGATATTTTTCCCTTGACCAAAGTGGTCGGCAATCATAGGCTTCAACATAATCGGATAATTTAATTTAATGTTTATTTCATTTGAAAGCGCATAACGTTTAGACGCCACTCTCGAGTTCGCCCTCCATTTCCTTGCCTTATAGCAAGATTGAATAAAACAGAATCCAGCCTCACATAACTGGATAACCTTCACACAAAATTTAGTTCTTTGGTGAAAGGAATGCTATTAATATCATGTGCAAACGGTCGGTAGAAAAAGGCAGCTAGTTAGTTTTTCTTTAATTTCTGCATCCTGTGTCTCAAGTTATATCAACGTCATAAATCAGCGTTAACACCTTATCTGCTAATATATTATTAATTTTCTTAAGGTTTATATGAATTTATTGTGGTTGTTTGAATAGTTTATTGTCAATTCAAACTTTCTTATTTGTTTTTTGGTAAAGTACTTACTACTTCCAACTCTCTCACTACCATAGAATTAATGGAACTTGCTCAGATACATACATAAATGCTGCGATTGCTCTAATCTTTATTTTCAGCTTCCCTCGTATGAAAGTTCGGTACTTCATAGCAGAGTAAAGAAAAAGAATATGCATTGCTGCAAACTTTGTAAATATTTCCGTAAATGTTTGTATTCGTCTTGAAATATCTCAGACAAATTTGAAAGCATTTCTGGGGCGAAATTGGTGAAATTTAGGCGTATTTTACGCAAAAACCGCATTTTCAGCGATTTGGCGACTTTGTGACCTTTTGGCGAGATTTGGCAAAAAATAGGTAGTTCTGGAAAATTCTATCACCTTAGCTTTAGGACCTTTTTAAAGCGAGATAGTCTAGAACCTTCCAGAACGTTGGCGAAAGTCCTAGATTTTCACTCCAAGTCATGTATAAATACTGCCGCCCTATTGACCCTGTTGATTATTGGTTCGGAGTCTCCTCTCCTCCGAACATGCCAACTGTGCCAACTCAGTTGTGAAAGAAGGGAAGACTCCATTTCGCTTCCAGGACGTCACGTTTTACCAAAGCTCTTGACAATATAGTAAATGTCATGTGATTTTTCCAGTCTGTCATTATAAAGAGATAGTTCTCTTTCGAGGACAGGTGCCCCAATAATCGAATCATTGAACTGGAACCATTTTAATTAGAGAGTAGTGAAAACTTGAGTGTTAGTCTAATGCGCAAAGGCTGTTTTGCCTGGAGTATTAGAGATTTCTGTGTTTGGAAGCTGTTTCCTGTTGTATTAGTTGAATTGGAGCTGCATAATTATGACTCGTAACTACTGTGATTTCCTGTTTCTTCTAGAGATTTTTACGAATAAATGTCTTGGGATTTTCTCGAGATTGTTTTATCAACTCTCAATCTACAAAACCCCCGAAGCATGGCATAGTATATTGGATACTTTTACGCTAATTTATTTACCAAGATTTGACGCATTTAGCAATATAATTGCGTACCAAATTTCATTTATCTAAGACACTGAATTTTTCACTTGTTATGTTTACGTGCAATGAGTATGCAGATAGATAGGCCCATTGACTAAATTAATTCAAATGTTGAAAAGAATTTGCACATAGACCAAATTTTATTTATCAAAGTGAGAGTTTTTGAGTAATCGCTAAACGGTGAATACAGAAAGACAAACAGATAGACGGCCATTCCTTCATGGATTTTGTTTAAACTTTTATATGGACTACATTATAGATGCTAAACTTTTGTACCAAATTTCATCTATCTAGTTCTTTACATTTTATAGCTATCATGTTCACTTTACTCAAACTGCCAACTAGACAGAAAATAATGAATTTGAATGAATTTCATTTCAAAATTTGATATAAATCTATAAATTCGTTATAAAAGGATCTCATACCAAATCTCATTAGTCTAATTCAGAGCCCTTTTTTTAATTACACCCACAAATAAATAGATATTGTGCTAAAAATGATCATTTATATTTGATATATTCCTGGCCATTTATATTTGATATTTAATTATCTGACCATTTATATTTGAGACATAATTACCCGACCATTTATACTGATATAAGCTAACATTATCCTAATATCTATTCATTCATAGGCTTTGCATTTTTACAACTAATTAAATAAATTTCAATAACCAAATGAACGTAATGAAATACAAAAGTATCTGACAATTTCACCATTCATACGGGCAGCGGTGGGCTAGTGGTAACTCAGAAAGTTCTAAAATTTATAAATTCTATAAAATCTCGATTGCAAATTTTTTGATGCTGATATTTTTTCCTTGTATACAAAGAAGCAAAACGAAGTATTGACAGCAGAAATGATATATAGGATTGTTATACTATAATAACTATTTTCTAAGTGTATGATATTCATACAATGGCATCTTCAGAAGTAGATTTAAGTATTTTGCAGTTCTACTCTGTTTACAATATAAAACTCTTCTTTTTATAAAATGGCTAGCTTGGTTTCATATTTGAGCAGTAATCACAAGTAGGTCTTTAGCATTTTAAAATTTTATTTCAGGTAAAGGTTCTTTTTTTATTTCAACTTCTTGCATATGTTTTTTTTTATCTCAAAAGATTTCAGATTGCCCGGAATCTTCGCTTGCATGCAATGCTATTGAAGTTGTTCGATTATGTAAATATTCTGACCATTAATATTTAATATATAATTATCTGACCATCTAAATTTGATACATAATTATCTGACCATTTATATTCGATATATAATTATCTGACCATTTATGTTGATATATAATTATCTGACCATTTATTCTGATATATAATTATCTGACCATTTATATTTGATATATAATTATCTGACCATTTATATTTGATACATAATTATCTGATCATTTACATTTGATACATAATTATCAGACCATTTATATTTGATATATAATTATCTGACCATTTATATTTGATATTTAATTATCTGACCATTTATATTTGATATATAATTATCTGACCATTTATATTTGATATCTAATTATCTGAACAATTATATTTGATGCATAATTATCTGACCATTTATATTTGATGTATAATTTTCAGATCATTTATATTGATATAAGCTAACATTATCCTAATATTTTTTCATTTATAGAGTCAGAATTTTTACAACTAATTAAATGAATGTCAATAACCAAATGAACGTAAAAAATACAAAAGATCCTGACAATTTGACCATTCATACTGGCCGCGGTGGCCTAGTGATAAGGTCTCCATTCGTGATCCTTAAGGTCAGATTCGAGACCCGATTCCACCGAAGAACAGTTGTGGAAGGGGGTCTGTTACATGTTAAATCCGTCAGGGCCAGACGTCCTCCCACTGGTGTGGTGTGATCTGGAGAAGAGAGTGCCAATTCAAATGTCCTCGTCGTTTGGCTGCAGTTCAAAATTTCAAATTGTCTAGGTGTTGCTTTACAGCGGGACGTTAATATTACTTGATTAAACTGACCATTTATACTTGATAAATCGTAAAATTATCATGATAATTTTTTTCATTCATGAACTTTGTATTTTTTTTTTTTTACAATCTTATTTATTTGACAGCCAAGTAAAATGTTTTTAATGGATCGATTGCTGACCCCTCATAACCTAGATCCCCCTGCCTAATCTGACTAGTTGGAAATCCGACACTACTCATTTTAAGGGACTGTATAGCATTTAACAACTAAACAAACCTCAAGAGTTAGTTGACGTAAGTAGCGTAACGTAGTAATTCTCTAACGTAAAAGGGAAAAAATTAATTGATTTTTTATATAGGTTTATATAATATTTAACTTTATAACTTTGAGTTTTAGAGTCAGTGAAGTAATTTTATTTAATTAAAATATAATGTGAAAAAACATGTTCCGTATAAATTGTTGAATACAAAATTTTCTTTCTAGCAAGGTTAAAAAAAATAACTTACATTAACAGATGTTAAACCAATTTACACACAAAAGATATAATTTGATAATCACGAAAAATGATAAATATTTTAATAAATTTGCTGGGTTTATTTTACTTTTTATATTGTTAAAATATAATAACGCTTTAAAAAAAACTTTCAGCATATTAGAAAGCATTGAAAAAATATATAAATAATAATGCTTTGATTTCGTATAATTTTTTACAGTGTATAAAATATTTCATATAGATAAGGTGAAACATGTTAGTTTCATCCTGAACGCAAACTCAAAAAATGAAGTACTGAGAATAATGACTTTAAAATAAATGTTTTTCAATGAAAAGTCTTAGTCATTTTTTTCGCTGTACCTTTTTAATTAATTAAAGTACACACTTGGACAATACCGAAACATTTTTAAAAGTGTTTCGTCTATCAAAGGAAATTTTAAAAAGGATTAAAATGAAATCTGCTACGCATATTTCAATGTATCATGCCGGAACATCATTTCTTGAACGGCCATGCACCACTTGCTCGTGCGAGTTAAATTATATTTTTATTCATTTTAATCGTTTCATTGAATGTGTCACTTTAGTATTGTCAACGATCCAAAAAGACTTTGTTTCGCATTTATGGTTTAAAAAAATATCGCATTTTCTTTTCATTTCATTTCATATAATCACGCCCTCAAAATGCCATTTTTCTAGGTTTTATTTTCGGTAGTCATTAACTTATTTTTTTTAATCAGAGCTTTTGTAAATGGGATGGCATCACGTTATTAAAAGCTGATGTTTTTGAAACGCTCATGCAGATAATAAAATTTCAATTTTTCGCCTACGGATTTCTGTTAAGCCACAAACCTCATTCCCGAATCAATATCATGTTATGACATGATAAAAAATATTTCAAAAATAAAGATTTAAAAATTCTATGAACCCTTAAATCGGTCAGTCAGAATAATCCCTCGTTATATTACTCAGTTCTGTTGTAATGGAATGAATGGTTGTAATCTATATTAATAAAAATGGAACTCGAAATGCGTTGCTAAGCGCAAAACTAGAGAACGGCTTGACCGATTCGGCTAATTTTTTTAAAAATATTTTCGTTAAGACACGGGGATGGTTCTTATGGAGAGAAAAAATTAAAAAACTGCGTGGAAAATAGTTAAAACGACACTTTTCTTACTTTCCCGCCAAAAATCTTCATTTCATCCCCCCACACCAACTGAGTTAGATAGCAGGTAGTAATACATTATGATTTGTTTAGAACAAATATGCGAAGTCAGTTGGTTTTCATTTATAGATAACGGGATGTTTAAAAAAGAAAGAAAATAATTGCTTTTATTATTAGTCGGTATGAATATTTAATTTATGCCTGCTCAAAATAAAGTCGTAATAAATAAAGAAAAAAAAGAATAACAGAGGACAAAAAGGGTTTGTAGAAAGAAAAGTAGTGAAGAAAAAAAAGAATAGAAGAATGTGTGTGTGTCACCATTATTTCCTTAGTGAGCGGCATTTTCCAAGCTGTTTTTAAACTTTCGCATCGCTTGAAAATCAATTGTGTCTTTATTTGTTTAGTATGTTTACATTTATGAAAATTTGAATCACATTATTCTATAAAAACGTAGAATTTTAGACCTTTCCCTCCACCATTTAAGTAAAATATCAATTCCGGAACAATCATTGCTCGGATAGGAAGAGGAAGATGAGTAGTACTATAAATGAATTATTTGATTATCAAAATTTGTTTGGTTTAAATATATTTTGGTGAAAAACCTGTTATGAGACACAGCTACATAAAATATTATATGAAAACTTTAGCGAGCATTATTAATATTGGCGAACCGACTGGTCGCCAAAGGCGGCTAGTTAAAATATAAAAAAGAACTTGAAAGACTTCCATCATTTTAAGCACGTTGGAAGGAAAACTTGGTTTCTTACAAAACCGCTTTTAAAATTAAACCATCTCAGAAAATAACAACAAAAGACAACAACAACAACAGCAACAAAAACAGAATTTCCCCTCCTTATGGTGTCAATGTGCATAAAGCGCCTTTTCGACTATGTTCGAACGACAGCCGCCGGAAGAAAAGGATGGCGGAAACAACGCTTCGGGACAACAGAAAACAATAACAACCGGGGGGAAAAAAGGGTGGTGAGGGAGGGTGGCAAGTGTGGCTTCGAATATACATCACCCCGAGGGGCGCTAAGAGAAAAACGGTCGCCACCTGGAGCTGACAGGGGCGGAGGAAAAACGGCGCCCCGCCAAAAAGCAAAGGGGATGAAGCGGAGAAATGAAGGGAGAAAGTCGTTTTTAATCGCGATAATTATCCTCGCGTCTCTCCGATCGGGGGTCGGCCACAAATGGAATGTGCGAAATCGTTTTCGCAGGGTGAGGGATCGATTATGGAAATGCAGTGGCCTTCACGATTTGAAACTGAGCTATAGGCATCGGTAACTTTTGAGTCATGCGATGAATAAAATGGTGATTTTCTAACAACGCTGATTTCCAGTATCAATTATAGGCATTGTTTCAATTTTGAAAATAAATTGGAAAGGGAATGGAAGGGGGGGTTAAGTTGACTTAAATATATGTTGATAAATGTTGCGTGCAGAGTTTTCAAAATGCTGATGAAATAATTTAACTATCGTTTTCATTAGTTGACCACCATAAAACAGTTGCCACCGTGATTGCTAAAGGATTTAATTCCATTCTGGTATATCAGTGCTATAATATTCAGTTTCGCAAACCACTTAAGAATAATACAATGTATTTAGACATGAAATAATTTAACAAAGTGTCAAAGCCGTATTGTTATATCAATCTTATATCAGTCTTGATTATTTTGCGCATGAATTAAGTCAAGTCCCGTGCTCCATTTTTTCACTGATAACGCAATTGTCCAGGATACATATTATCTAATTGTGCGACGTCTTCCACGGTATTGTAACTTCACTTCCTTATTCTTTTGTTGTTGTTTCTTATAGCACTTGCAATGGACAATCCCGCTGATGTATTAGCAGATTTTAAGCCGAAATAAGCGTCCCTTGTTTTTAAGTAGCGCCAACTAAAGCTAAGAATACGACTTTTGATATACACTTATCATATTCGCTTCATAGCAACCTTTTTAAAGAGGCGGAGGGCATATTCATACGCCTAAAACATAGTACACAGAAGAACAACCACACCCTAACCAGGACTCGAACCCGAGACGACCAGAACCCGAGGAAGGCGCGCTACCTCTGTACCAGGACGCCGGTCCTTATTCTTTTAATGAATAGATTAAATTAATTCACAGAATATCTCATATTTAGCTTTCAAAAATTGAGAAGAACCGCACGAATAAATGTTTGATTAAAATGGTTTGAATTTCAATATGTTGTTTACAATTTTGGAAAAAAAAATAACTAATTAAAAGAAAAGAAAAAAATACACATTCAAATAAATGCCATTAGAAAGACAAATTTTTCCAGTTTTAAAATTAAACTTAAAAAATATTGTGAACTTATTTTTGCAGATATTTGATCGAAATAACCCCAAACTCCAACAATTTTTTTAATTAATCAAAATTCAAGTTACAATTTTTAAAAATTGGTTTGGCTCATTCCCAAACTCCAAAGTATACTTGTATCCAATTTTGGTTGCTCTGAATAAAATGGTCGGACATGTAAAGCATCAATCGATATCCACATACATAAATACTCACGGGTAAACATTTTCCTTTATTATTAGTAGAAACAGACCGTAGTTGCCTGGTGACAAGGATTCGACTCGTGAGCCGAAAGTTTTCAGGTTTGATACCCGATTCCACCAAAAAGCCGTCATCTAAGGGGGATCTGTTGCACATGAAATCTGTGAGGGACAAACGTCTTTCCACTGGTGGGACGTGGTGTAGAGAGAAAGAGCCAGCTGATGTGTCCTCCTCGTCATCTGACCATGGTTCAAAATTGTGAGGTCCATCCCAAAAGAGCCTTAGTGTTTCTTTACAGTGGGATGTGAATATAACTAAACTAAACTAAACTTTTTGCCGGCGTCTTGGCGCAGACATAATGCGCCTTCCCCGTGTACTAGGCGGCCCGGGTTCGAGTCCCGGTTCGGACATGGTTGTACTTCTGTGTACTATATGTGAGGTATATGAATGTACCTCCTCCCCTCTAAAAAGAGGCTGTGCAAGCGAATGAGATGAGTGTTTATCTAAGTCATACTCTTGGCCCTAATTGGCGCTACTTCAAAAACAAGAAACGCTCATTCGGCTTAAAATCGCTGACAGCCTTCAAAGCTCTTGCCCATGGCAAGTGCCATTATTAACAACAACAAACTAAATTTTTAGTAGAGATTGGTTCAATTGTATATTCCCTCACTATCTCATGTGGCTTTGGGCTTGGATGGGAGAAATTCTTGAAACTTGGCTAAAATATCAAGACTTATTCTTTAAAAGAACAAGAATGACGCAAAAATTCTCTTTCATTTATATTTAGGTATTTATACTCCCAAGTGATACATATCATCTTTATAAAATACTTCCCTTGAACAGTTTTAGCTACTAACGATGTTATTCTTTAGTACCTTCATTCCCTTTTCAGATTCAACAATTACAACATACCATCTCTAGGGCAACCTTACTTAATCAGTGTTAATTGAATGGAATTCTTTGAATAACTTCTGACTATCTTGACAGTAAACTGAAGTTCATTCATTGTTAGGGAATGAATCAAGAAAAAAAACTTTGTTGAAGAAATAGAACTTCGAATTCAAATAAATAAAAACTACTGCCAACAATTGTTATTCTTACGACCCATTCTGTACAAATCACATTCTGTGATAATTATGCATAAATATCAAAAAAATAATAATTTTTAAAATTACATATCGCATTCTGTGAATATGTAATTTTAAAAAATCAGTAGGGCGATAAGCAATAATTAAAAATTTGCAATTTTAACGAAGTGATTGAAAATTTTGAGATGCAATTATATTATTTAAAATATCAAGATTATTGTCCCACCTTTTTTATAAAATGATATATTTTGAATTTTATCTCATCTTTCAGTTAAAAACTGGATTTGCAATTTAAAAAAATATTTTCTTTTCCTGGATAAAGATGTTTTAATAGATATCTTTAATTTTATTTTTAAAAAATATTAAAGGTTTTTAATGAGTTATTTTACGTACATATTTTTCTCGGTATAAAGTTTCTTTTTGTGTCTTTAAAGTTGTTTTGTGTTCTTTGGTTGCTCCTAATATTGTAAGTTTGTTTAATTTGCTTGTAAATTGTACTTAATTTTGTTGTAAATTTTCGATACTTAGATAATTAACCCTTAGCACTCCGAAAAATAATTTGATACAAAATTATTCACCTAATACAAAGACTTGTTTATTGCTATGAAAAATAAATATGCATAATTCTTTTAAGTCGAATTTCTTTGAAAAATTAATCAACATCTCTTAACCATTATGTAGGCGTTTTTAACAATTAAATTTGAAAAATAAATAAATATACGTGAAAATGGGGCACACAAACGTCACAAATGATGCAAAACCATCGGAGTGCAAAAGGTTAATTTCTATTTAAAAAGTTTCAAAAATTTTGTGTTTAGGAAATACTGGATATTTGGTCTGTTTGTTCAACGTTGATTTAATTTATATTTTACATCTTTTTGAATGTTTTTTATATTTTGTTATGTCGTTAAACGATATTTAGCTGTATTGCATTTTTACTACCAGTACATAAGCGATGGAAAATATTTTAATGATACAGCATCGATACAATTTGTAAAACTGTCAATTAAAATATTTGATAAGTGGTTGTTCTCATTTTAAGAGGTACAACAACAAAAAAGAATTTAGAAAATATGCTTTAGTTTAATCTCTTAATAATATTTTAAGCTATTGGAATGTCGAATTTGTATTTGATATCGAAACTTCCTCCACATTTTTGTTACATAAATT
>JAOUZG010023435.1:3155982-3167754 GCA_026289955.1 Argiope argentata | reverse complement strand
ATAGATAGATAGATAGATAGATAGATAGATAGATAGATAGATAGATAATTTGTTTTGCTATATAAGACATTATACAAATACAGAAATAAATATTAAATTTTAAAGAATACGCATTTAAAATTAATTTTAAAAAATTTTCCAAAAAAACTATACATAATTATAAAATAGAAAAACATCATTTACCTAAAATAATGCAGATCTACGAATGTATACATGTGCAAAAAAGAGTTAAATTTATTAGCTAAATTTGCTTAAAAAGCTCTTAAAAGTATTTAATTTTTACTACAGTAACTCACCACATACCCTGTTGTGTCTAAATTACTTTTTAAAAATAAGCAGTAATGCAATTTTTAAAAGGTTAAAAAGATTTACAACGTGGATATCGGCCAAGAACTATACTCTCACCTCACATAAATTTTAAACACAACCTTAAACAACGTAACCAATAAAGAACTCGCTTACTATAACATTTTTCCCTCAAAAATCTACTTTTTAGATTGAATAATGTATATTCTCGAGGATATCCATCAAGTAAGCACCATTTCAAACCGACCCCTTTGGACGATATTTATTCGCTTTGAGTGTTGGCGCATCCATTAGCTAATTGTAGGGCACTGTCTCAGAGGCATCATAAAGGCCCAGATTAGCCAGCTATAATACTCAATTCTGAGGTGAATATAATTTGCCAATTATGCGGCCCCGTGATCAATGGTATCCCTAACCAGGGAGCCACTTCCAGTAATAAATTTGAGATTAAGATGGATAAACGGAATGTCCACTGTTGAGGATACTGCACTTGTTATTAACTTAATGCACGTCGGAATAAGAAATACGTAGGCCCCACTTAACACAGAGGGGGCTGTGGGCATCTTGAGGCCCTAATCAATGGCAATTATGAGGCGCCTCTTCTTTTAATAAACTTATTAATTTCCTTTTCAACATATTTTTTAGCATCATCATCGTGTTAATGGCACATTTCATTTTATTTTCTAAATATCATATTCATTTACTATGACTCAAGCAGAGCCTGACTAAGGCAGGGCCATACGGCGCAGCTGCCCCGGGTCCCCATATATGTAAGGGCCCCCAAATTGAATAGAAATTTTATTTTGTTTCCTTTTTTTAATGAATATTCCCCATTACTAAAGTAATAAAGCAGAAGGGACCCCAAAAAATGTTTTTGCTCCGGGTCCCAAGTAGGCTAAGTCGGGCCCTGGACTCAAGGTGTTCACATTTGTGCACAATATAAGCCAAGTAGACGATTGGTATTTCAATATACTAATATACTCTAATAACTTTTAGCGAGTATATTGAAGCATAAAGGAAACCGACCAATTATACTTAATAAAGTGATACTATTATTCTAATATTTGATACTTGTATTTGTATTTTCATATCAGAACATGATGTTGTTTTGGTTGGGAGGTTTTGAAGTCTCCTGCATTTACGTGCAAAAGTATTTTCACCTGCTTTTACCAGTACTGCATTATTATTATGCATGCTTCTTTGACAGTTGATGCGTTTTTAAAAGGTTGACCTGCTTTTGACAGTATTGTGTTATTATTACGTTTATGGGCCGGGATGGCCTGGTTGGTTGAGCGTTGGATTCGTACTCCTTAGGTTACGGGTTCGAAGCTCACCGGCCAAAAGATTCCCCCAGTGTGTGGCAATAGGCGCTCGTTAAATTTGTTCGTAGTCGCAAAGTCCTCCATATCAAGAATGATATCACTGGGGGTACTGGGTCAGAGGTGATCGTTCTCTGTTCCAGGTCTAAATTACGATCTGAGATGTATGAAGTAATTTGCATGAATGTAGTCCGCCCCCTAAAAAGGGTTGTGCTGTGTGTGTAGCTAAAGTCATACTCTTGGCTCTAGATGGCGCTACTTGTAAAACAAAGAGACGCATTTCTTAGGCTTAAAAACTGTTGATCATATCAGCGGAAACTTGTCCACGACAAGTGCCATTAGTCACAATAACACACACAACTACAACATTATTACGTATTCTTCTTCACAACAGATGCGGGCTTTTTTTAAAGTTTTGCCTGCTTTTATCAGTATTGTTTTACTATTACGTTATGCTTCTTCACATCAGATACATTTTTAAATGGCTGACGAAGAACTATGACATTATTATTTCATCACAAAATCGGCCAAACTCTAAAACTTTGCCAGCTGGAAAAATTGAAAATGAAATTTTTTTAAAAAAATTATTATTATAGATATATTATAGAGGGATAGAGAAGTCTCGGGATCGTTTCAAACTGGTTTAAACTGGTTAATGACTTAATTAAGACTAATAAGACTAACTTAAGACTAACTTTAAAGTAATAATGTTCTCACACGATAACTTGAAATTTGTGATTGTAGATTTTATATTGTTTCTATTTTTATTTTCTCGCATACAAATGGAGAAAATTTAGTAATCGTCAAAATAATAGTCTTTCCGCAATAAGGAAGTTATTATTATTTCCCGTCGCTTAAAAATTGTAGCAGACAAGACCGTCGACTCCACGAGTACTTGGATTTTTGTTTTCAATGGCCAGAACATAAACGTTTTGTGCTTCTTAAAATAATGACGAAAGTCAATTGTTTAATTTAAACATTTTTAATTTTCTAGTATGCGTAGTATAGCATAGTATTGGAATCATCAAAAACTTCAAACTTGAGATTTTTAAGAATCTCCACAATTTAGACCTCTCTGAGACTTCCTACAAAAATCACATTTTTGAAAAATGTCTAACTATCTGTGACAAAAATAACTTAAAATAACTTAATACCTTGAATAGGAAAAGGTTTTCCAAACGCTTCCTAATCGTGGATGACACTTCTGAGCTCTCTTCTTGTGAAACAGTTCGGTTTCAGTCTACTTCATGATAGGAATCTTTAAACCACTTAGTAAAGCATCGAAGTAACCTCAAACCGTAAGTAGTTAGTGAAAAAATATGATTTTTTTTATTTCGTTGTTTTGATTATTTAATAATGAAACATAAAGTCAAAAATATTTTAATTACTAAATTAAGAAATATTATAGCTCAGAACAGAAATTCTTTAATTATTTTTCTTTCGAGACATCATTTAATCTTTTCAAATGTCCTGTAATCACTAAATATATACACGAAAAAAAATTTCGCGTCTCTGAAACCATTAATAGATCGAAAAGCAAAATAGGAAAATGATATATTTCCCAGGTAGCACATCTTGTAACATAATATTGTACAATAATGTGCAATATTATATGGTATTAAACAATATTCCACAATAAAAAACAATATTATGATTATTTATCAATATTGTACAATATTTGTGTGCTACTAGGGTTATTACAAATTATCTCAATGCGCAAAAGGTATGACAATTATATAAACATTTTAATAAAATGTTTTACTTAAAAGTAAATCTTTGGATTTCTCTGTAAAATATAACAAATGTAACAAAGGCTACAAGTATTCTTCCTCACCATTCCAAAATCCATGCACGTTATCCAGTTGGGGTTAATTTGAGGTTCTTCACAACAAACAGTACTGTCTGAACGGTACAAGCGTACGATTCAAAGAAATGTTATTTAAAATATCTGTATGAAATATTTATTGTTCACTGACAAAACTGAAGAAACGATGCAGTAAAAATACACAACATTTAATAAATTGTTTCAATTTAAAATGCATGTCTAGACTTCTCTCAATATTGCCCAATCTTACAAATGCGGAAAATGCGGTTGGTATTCCTGACAGTCCAAAATCTAATCGTCATAGTTTGATTAACTTGGAGATTTCTTCACAACAACTAATACTGGTTAAAGGGCTCAAAGCGCACGATTAAAAGAAACATTATTCAAAATATGGTGAACATACCTAAATTTTAATGAAATATTTCAGCTTGAAGCTCATCTCTGGAATGTTCTCAGTATTACAAGATCCAAAAAAGATGTTATTGGTATTCTTTGCTGTCTAAAATCTATTCAAGTAAATCTTGTTTTGGTTAACTGGGAGATTTCTTCACAATAGCCAGTACTGGGTAAACGGCGCCAAGGGTATGTGGCGCTAACTTCATAAGCCAGATAACGTCTACGATACAGAAATCGGTTTTTGTATTAGGGTCATATGACTCGGCTACTGGCCTAGCGTCGCAGGTTCGTATCGTTACCTTCAATCGGTACATTGGTGACTAGACAACACAACCTCCTGTAACAATCGTGGCGCCATCTACCCGCAGCTAAATCGTCAGACTCATTTGACATAAAGCAAAAATCGTCTGACTCGGTTCACACAAGCAAGCAGCAACTCGCCATAACGCTTGGTAATAACGTTCGTCCCTCCGCACACTCACTGGTGGGGGAGTACTATTGTGCTAGCTTCATAAACCAGATAGCATCTAAGATACCGAAGTCAACTTTTGTATTATGGCCATGTTACTCGGCTACTGGCCCTAGCGTCGCAGGTTCGCATCGCGACCTTCACCCGGTACAAGTATAATTAAAAGAAATAATATTGTATTAATAAAATCTGTGTATGAATTAAAATCGGTAAAAATATGAAGTTCTGGATAAAATTGTGATGCACAGGTAATTGGTGAAAATAAAATGTCCAATGCTAAATTTGTCAAAAGATAAAAAGAAGAAAGAAACAGGAATCCAAAGTAGAGAGATAAGTGGAAAATCTGTTTGGAATTCATAGGCATTACTCAAAATATTTTTTTTAATCTAGATTGAGTAAGAAAATTTTCTGAGAATTATTATTACATCTTTTTTAACATCATTTATAACTTTCAGGAATGTATTTCGACGTTTTTCGTCCTAAATAGCAAGCATTTTCATGCCACTCTTTCCTGCAAGCTGACCTATTTAATTTTCCATTTGAGTAGATTCTTATCTGAACCGAAATATTTATATGTTTAATGTTTCTTTTTTATTTTAGTGATTTTTTGAAAATATATTTGCTCTTATTTAATAATTATTCATTATTCATTATTCCGTAGAACCCATGTTTTTTAATAATATTATTTGTTAGTATTTATTTGCTTTATTATTATTCATGATTGCACAGTATCTACATTTGTAAACAATGTTATTTTATTTTTATTTCTTTATTAGTATTTATGATTGCGCAGCATCCGCATTTATAAACATTATTGCTTAAGCAGACGCTCGTTCTTGATAAATATTATAATAATAAAGTTAACATAATAAATTAGACTAGAACCTCACCAATTCCCATCCTGTAGCATAATATTGTACAATATTGTGTGATATTATATGATATTAAACAATATTCCACAATTTTAAACAATATTTGGAATGTTGATCAATATCGTACAATATTCGTGTGCTAATAGGGATATAGTTGACGGAATATTTATAGTATCATATTTCATAATCCCCAAAATGTTTATTTTCTTTTACAATTTTATTGACTTGGCAACAGATGAATAATATTCTTTTAACGATGTACTCAAGCGGCCTCTTATTCTTTCTCTCCTCAACCAGAGGATCCAGGTGTGGCCTCGAGGGTCACGATCTAGGCAGTATATTTGTGTGAATACCCTACTAGCACAAAAATATTGTACATTATTGATCAATACTATCAATATTGCGGAATATTGATTAATATATAATATCGCACAATATTTTAGAATGTTATGCAACAGGATGTGTTACCTGGATAGTAGGAAATCCGCCACTGATTCATATATTTTATGTGAATATTTATTGAAAAATGTTTCAGACAGCAAGATAGTTGTTTCATTCATAACATTATTTATTATCTAACCTATCCTTTTCTTGGTTTTACCTTTTTTCTTACATTTTTTATGAACCTGAAATTCTTCTTCACTTTTAAAGCAAAATTCTTCCGATGAAGGGGAAAAAATAAGGAACGCTACTTAACTGCTTATTATTTTGTTCCTTTAATCTGTTGGTATTATGCGTTCCAAAAAAAAATTAAATAGTAAAGCTTACGTTTTATATTATTCAAAAATACTCTTGTTCATAACATATCTAAAATTGGATATTTTATTACTCATTCTAAATGGAACTGATGGTTGCTGTTTGATGTTAAGATTCCCTTTCATGGCTGAAATATTCAAAATCTGAGCTCCTAATGCATCGAAGATATAAATGAGGCACATTAAATCCGACATTAAGGGTCAAACGATGATGTAGTAGAAAAGTTTAAACGTTCTAAAGGGCAGGTCTTTGAATTCAGATTTATCAAATTTTGCTACTTATTTATCCTTGAACATTAGGTTGTCATCAAATAGGGTTTCCCAAAATTTTAAGTAGATTCTCAATTTAAAATTAATCCGAATTTTAAAATTTTTTTCAGTATAACTTTTGAGCACATTATTGCTTATTGTCTAAAAGCCTTTCTACACCATTTTAAAAGTTTTCAAAATTAAACATTTCTGTGGTATTGACTTTATTTCTGGACAATTTTTTTCTCTAATTTTAATTGAGTTTTAAATATATTTCTAGAGAATTTTACAATATTATTTTAAATTCATTGTATTACTTAATATTTTAAATTGTTTAAATTGATTGATTGCTTTGATTAGTTACATTGATTTAAATTGATGAATTGCTTTATTTATTAACTTTATATTCGAATGTCTAACAATAATGTTTTACACACACACAAATATATATATTTATATTAAAGGTTGGGAAAACAAACAGATTATTTTTGGAGGTTTCAAAATTTTCATTGGTTGTTAAAGTAATGCAATTAAAGAGAATTTAAAATTTGAAACAGTTAAGAATTCTTTTTTGGGCGATCAGCGGAAAAACTTATAAATTTCTCTTTACTTGTAATTAATTAAATTTTTTGTCAATATTCCACAGAAATGGGTTCCAAAATACAAATTTCCATTTTTCAAGATTTATATGTGTCTAATTGGTCGTGCTGTGATGAAACACCCTGGCCTGTAAGAAGTCAACACAGACAATCGCATTCATTTTTATTAACAGAAAAATAAAATATTAAAATTAAATGCCTCATAACATTAATATAATATATTTACAATATTATCCGTCATTCAGAATATCATACAATATCTTAGAAATATCATACAATACATTGTGTTAATACAGAAACTTATCCTTTAGAAATATTGTAGAAAAAAGAAATTGGACCGTGACATTGTACTGATAGTGGTATTGTACTAAAGTGATGCGTGATGTGCAGGCACAGATAACATCTCTGGAATCTGATCGTATTAAATATTTCGGGATCTATCTCAAAATAACTCTATCTTTATTCAAAACAAGATGTAAATGTAATTAAATAATTAGTTAAACCGTATAAATGAAAGGGATACGATTGTAAAAATATTGCTTTAGAATAAAATGTAAAATTTGAAAATTCTAGAAAGCCTTTGAAATTTTATTGAAATCGTAATATATTTAATAATAAATAATAAGTTTTTAATATATTTTAATTTAATTTTTTGAATAGATTTTTTAAAATTCCGCAATAACAATGTAATGGCAGAATCTCAGTCATGAAGTGCCAGCGTCCTGGAACAGGGAGAGCGCATCTTCCTCGTGATTTGGGCGTCCTGGGTTCGAGTCCCGATCAGGGCACGATTGTTCTTCTGTGTACTATCTTTGAGTTGTATTAATGTGCTCCCCCGTCTGTAAAAAATAGTTGTACAATCGAATGTGGTGAGTGTATATCTAAGTCGTACTCTTGGACTTGGGTAGTGCTACTTCAAAAATAAGAGACGCCCATTCGGCTTATCGCTCACGGCCGTTTTAAGTCGAATGGGCGTCTCTTACGTTTGTCCATAAGAAGTGCCACTGGTCACAACAACATATATTTCATTTAATCTGTTTCGATAGAATTTTTAAAGTTATTAGCACTCAAAAGAAAATACTGCACATCATTTTTATTCCATTGCATCATTTTTGTGTTTGTTGTTCCCTCATTATATTTAAACTTATGAATAACATAGACTTTTTTTTTCATCTTCCTACTTTATGCCAAACTGATTATGACGTCACCAAATCAATATCTTCTTGAAATGAAAATTCATGCTGTACTTAAAATTCAATGAATGTATTGAGTCATTATGTGACTTGAATAATTATCTGAAGTGAATTCAGTTTCGCAACAAGTCAGTAGTTTCATTTTGGCGATGTGCAGTAACTTCAACCGTGAATTTTGAAACTAGATTATGAAAGTAGACGAGAAAGAGAAAAAAAATTTGTTTTCGTCTGTGTTTTTAAAAGTGACAAGGTGTTAGTGTATCAACGCATAATTTCTTGAATTTTTAATATATCCTGCCGTGCCATATATAAATGTAAGATAATGTAAATTATACATTCTTTTTTTTAATGTTTGATTA
Source organism: Argiope argentata (assembly GCA_026289955.1). Lineage (NCBI taxonomy): Eukaryota > Metazoa > Arthropoda > Arachnida > Araneae > Araneidae > Argiope > Argiope argentata. The sequence continues at coordinate 3,159,412 of JAOUZG010023435.1, read as the reverse complement.
TTTCTTTTATTTGGTGCTCATTGTTATTGTTTCATTTTAGGGAATCCCCTTTCCTTTAAATTTTGTTAAATAATTTTTAATACATGTTTTATATTTGGGGGGTTCTTTTATCGCTTCAACAAATTTTTTTCGTACTTTATTTATTATTATATAATAGAAATCTCGAGATTCTTGTAACATCATGTATTAAAAAGGGAGTGAATTTGGGAAATTTTGTATTAAATTATTTTTGTCTTCCACATCAGTTAAAGAAGTCGATGAGAATTTTTTTAAATTTCCTAGTCATGCTTTCCCTAATTTTGAAGAAATGATTGTGATACTTTCTAAAATTTGTTGTAAGTATCCTTCATTTCTTATAATATTTTCTATGATTTTCTAAAAACTTTTTCTTTACCTTTTATTTATCAGACAAAAAGCTTTGATTTACACTAAAAATAATATACTTTGCTCCTTTAAATACTGTGCTTGCTATTAATTCAGTTTCATTTACAAATGAGAAATTGTTTACTGTTGTTTACTTGATATTCTTTCTCTCAACTTGAATGTTATTATAGTAAAATTATATAACTACTTCTTGATCCATTTAAATGGAAACTACAATTTATTATAAATTTTACTCACCTGTAATTTCAACAACAATTCTACATTTTTTTATTACTGTAGATTTATATTTGTTTACATATTGTTTATATATCTAATGAAAAATGCTATTATTAGTTTGTAATACATATTTTATATTCTTTTGCTTCTATTTATAAGGAATAAAAGTAATGAAAATTATTACCATACATTGTGATAAGGCATTTACTAATATTAATTAAAATTTTATTTGTCGGTTACATCTTTGGTATAGAAAATATTTTGTTCATACTTAGGATTAAATATTAATTTACTCTATAATTTAGACAGCTGAAATTTGTTTGAGTAAAATTCTTTTGATTGCAGTAATATAGCAAATTTTTATTTAATATGTATTAAAACTAAATTTTTTATCTGTTTTCATTACACATTAAATATTGTAAAATGGTTTGCATTATATTTTATTCCCCGACTGTAATTCAATACCTTTCATGTTGTATCCTTTTTTGTTCAATCCTCTTACAAATTTGTTAGCTCTAATAGTATTAATTAATATCATACAAAAAATTCATTAATTGTAATGCGGCAAGATGTCAGATATCGGACCCTTTACAGTAAAATACTATTAATCCATCTGAAATAATGAATTATTTTTATTAAAGAGATAGATTTATGGATATAGAATAGATAAATTTTTATCATTTCACATTTGCTATAATATTTTATAGTCATGATCATCAATTGGTTTTTATAAGTCATTTAATATAGTCATTGATTATAAGGACGAACTAAATTTAAAATTTCTCTCCCCCCCCCACTTTATCCTATTTATTTGCCTGAAACTTAAATAAGACATAGCAAGTTGGGCAGTTTTAATTCTTGTTAATTATATTTTATCTCTAACTATGCTGGTTATAATGAAATAATATACAAATTAATATCTCATTTTTTTCATATTATGTTTAAAAAAAATTTTATGAATTATAAATAATAAATAAATATGTTATTTTTATTTATTTATTTTTTTAATTCTAGAAAAAAAATGTTTAAGGGATGTACTGCAGAATTGTTTGGAGATAGCATTAAAGAAGGCTTTTGTGATGAGCATCTTAAAGAATTACAGGTATTAAAAAAAATTGAGTCATTACTAATTTAATATAGTCATTGATTATGGCTAATCAAAATTTGAAAAATATTAGTTTCAAGATATTTGTATATTATTGCAATCATACACCAAATTGTAAATAAGTGACAAAATTTTACTTCATTGTCAAGCCCATTCACTTGGAAGGTTGAATTAGCAGTAAAAGTGTAGTTTAGTAAACCCCTTGCTACTCCAAGGATACCAAGTTGCCTACAAGGATGGCAGACAAATAAAAATTTCTTTAAAAACAATTACGGCTACTACTTTCTGCATTAAATTTATGATTTTATTGATAAGTATTGTTTCGTCTAAGATTTTTTATTCATTTATTTAATCTTTGGGATCATTATTGTTGCTTATCTTAACAATTTCAAACTAAAAGAGTGTTGTTGGGTTATCATATTGGTGACAATATCAGGAGCTTACTAAACTACACTTAAATTGAATTAGCTTCCTTATTAATATTATAAATACATAATATTTTTGCTGAAAATTTTTGTTTGCTTTTGCTTTTTTACGGAACAAAAAGTTATTGACTGAAATAGTGAAAATGGGTTTGCATTCTGTGAGGCAGCTTATCTGAATCCCTAAATATTATGATTTTAAGCTTTAATGGACTTTTTTCATTTAAAAAGATATATGTGGAGCTATTCCCCTTCTTTTTCATTATTCAAACAACTGAACAAGAGAGAAAATATAAATTTTTGGTGTTAATATTTAAAACTTGTCCTAAAATATTGATTCATTATAATAATTCTAAAGCAATTTATTTTAATTAAATAAGTATTTTACAATAGTTACTTTTACTCTTCTTCCAAGATATCTTTTTTAAAAAATTATGAAGTATTAGATATTATTCCTAATATTATCTTTTAACATTTTGTTATTTTTCATTTTCAAATCCCCCATACATTAAAAAAAAAAGCTTTATAATTTAAAAATTCTATTCAAAACATGAAATGAATTAATTTATACATTATAGGTACTCATACTTCCTGTAAATGTTTTGCAAAGAGAATGGCAGTATAGGTTTGATGTATATGAATGAAATTTACCATATTAATTCACAAAATTTATTCATAGTATCTTTTTTGAAATTTATATATCTGAAATGTTTTTTTTATACCATAAAGAAAAAAAAATTGATAAGGACCTTTTCTCCCCCTTTTCCCCTATGTTATGAGTTGAGCATTTAGCCATTATTCAAGGGTTTTTTTTATGTTGATAACCTAAAAATTAATGCAATTTGGATTTCCTTGAAGAATTTTTCATATTTGGATATAGAGGTAGCATTTTATATTTGTAAATGTTTTTTTTAGATAATAAAGTTATTGTTTAGTTCTGATTGGCATGTTGGTAATTAGTACTAATAGAAGATACCCTACTGGAAGGAAACAAATAATTTCATCAGCATAAGCTCAGCAGTCTACCAATGGGCAGGCATACATTTTTGTACTTCATTTTTCGTGTGTAAATTTGACTAGAGATCTGACATATTACTGGTTGGCTAAAAGTCAATCTAAGTGAGCATGTTTCTTCTAGTAGGGGTTAATAAGTTAATATATTTGTAAAAAAGGGGAATGATTTTATATAATTGCAGCTTATCTGAAATTCAGTAAGTGAAAAGGGTGGGGTTGGGGTGAGAATTTCACCTGAGAATTATATATATATATATATATATATATATATATATATATATATATATTA
>JAOUZG010023435.1:3107846-3146394 GCA_026289955.1 Argiope argentata | reverse complement strand
CTGCCATGGATCTGTGGGCTGCCCTGCAGAAATCATGGTGTGAACTGGCAACCAAGTATTTTCACAAATTAGGTGAACTCGTATCACCCTTATTGCAATACGATATTAGATTGGTGTACCAGTATTTCTGGCCCTTCAATGTGTTTCTCGTTCTGCATTTTGTAAAATTTTATTCAAAACATATAAAGTGTCTTATTCAAAACAATGGATTAAAAAGTCAAAATTTTATTTAATTAATTTTTATTTAATTAATGTATTATAAATATTTTAAAGATTTGAAATGAACTTTTTTCACAAATTTGTTACCAATTATAGCTACTTAATGGAAGGTAAATTAAATTTAGCCAATTAACTGATAATTAAATTTTGAAAAATTTTAAAATTTCTAGTCATCATCTCCACAAAAGAGTGCAAAATGTCAGAACTTAAGGACATTAAAAAATTAACTAATAAATTATTTATTGAATTCTCTCTTAACAAACATAAAACAAAGTGAAAATATTTTTTAAAAAACTTATTTATGTAGAGTCTTAAATTCTCTTTTTACTATTTCCAGTCCATACTGCGTCTCATTACTCACAAGTCGAGCTCATTCATATTTGGAGATTAACAAGTTCAGTGATGCTGCTTTGGATTGCTACTTGGCACTAATGATCAAACCAACGCATTATATTGTATGTTTTATTTTATAAATCAAAATTCTGTTGATATCTAAGAGCATTACCTGTTATTATAATTCTTCAATTCAAGACGAGTAGAATAGAATTTAAGTTTATTTGATTGATAATAATAATTTAGCAATCATTTATTACTAAGAATTTTTTGTTATTTTTCTTTCAACTATTGTGATCAGCAAGTTTCTGGGATGCTTAAAATATATGCATAATTTTTATCGAACATTTTTACAACTTACATAAATATTAGCTACTGTCAATTATTTATGCAGCTATTATTTTTATTTATTTTTGTCTAAAAGTAAATTTGATTTTAATGACATGAAAATGTTCACTCTATTTTTCTGATTTATCAAATGTTATTTTGGAAAGACACATGCATTATTTTATATCTGCAATGAAATTTCCTTTTCACAGGTATTTGAAACATTGCAGAAAATTTTTAATCATGAATGTTTATTAAATAATAATTTGTTCCTTATAAAAAGTTGAAAAATGATAGGAAATTCATTCTAGATTATATGTATTCTAGTAACCCATATGTTTAATCATCAAGGTATTGATAAGATCAGAGTATAAGTCATTGTCTTTTAACAGGAAAAGACATCATTGAGCAAGTTCAATATAATTTGGTTTCTGTCAAGCAACTTAAAAGGTCATTTAGGATTGCTACATGTCACTTCTCCAGTTGCACCAAAAACTAAATTTCTTCGTTAAACAAAAATAACTGATATACTAGAGGGATATTTTATGAAAGTGATTTCTTTTTAACACATTATTATTACTTATGAAATCTTGATATATGATGTGATACATTAATGGCTCAGTAATGAAATGAATGATACTTGAAAAATGAAGCAAGTCTGAAAACCCATGCTCAATTCTCTCAAAAAACCCAGATAATGCTGATTGCTTTCTTTTATTGTCATGATATGCTTTATAAATTTCATAGAATTTCAAATGAAAATTATTTTTTGAGTACTTTATATTATTTGTTTCAGCAATTCAACAAAAGCATATTGAAATATAGTTAATAAATGCATGGTTTTGCTCCATGATGCCTTTTATTTTAAAACACTATTCCTGATACTTCCTGATTGTTATTGTACATCAAATTATTGTGAAAATTACAATTGATACTGGCAGAAATAATACTAACTTAATTAAAATACCTTTAAATTAAATATATTAGGGTTTTGGCTACATCTGTTATCTATTTACACATAATTAAAATCTGTTAGTTATTTACACAATCTTTTACCAAACAGGGCCAGTAAGCTTCTTAATATTTCTTAATTTTGAATTATAAAATAATTTTGGGAAATATTCATATAATCATGTATTTTAGGGATACATTCCTTTACAATTATTATTTACTCACATCTATATTAATAAAAATGCAACTCGAAATGTGTTGCTAAGCGCAAAACTGGAGAACGGCTTGACCATTTCGGCTAATTTTTTAAAAATATTTTTGTTAAGGAACAAGGATGGTTGTTATGGAGAGAAAAAATGAAAAAAACAGCGTGGAAAATAGTTAAAATTACACTTTTCTTACTTTCCCGCCAAAAATCTTCGTTTCATCCCCCCACACCAACTGAGTAAGTTAGCATAAGTAATAAATTATGATTTGTTTAGAAACAAATACGCGAAGTCAGTTGGTTTTCATTTATAGATAACGGGATGTTTAAAAAAGAAAGAAAATTATTGCTTCCATTATTAGTCTGTATGGATATTTATCTATGCCTGCTCAAAATAAAGTCTGGGCAGGGAAGAAAAAAAGCAATAACAAAGGGAAAAAAGGTTTTATAGAAAGAAAAGTAGTGAAAAAAAAGGATAGAAAAGAAAAGATGGGTGTGTGTGTCACCAGTATTTCGTCTGTGCGTGGCATTTTCCAAGCTGTTTTTAAACTTTCGCATCTCTTGAAATCCAATTGTGTCTTTATTTGTTTAGTGTGTTTACATTTATGAAAATTTGAATCTCATTATTCTATAAAAACAGAATTTAAGACATTTCCCTCCACCATTTAAGTAAAATATCAATTCCGGGACAATCATTGCTCGGATAGAAAGAGAAAGATGAGTAGTACAGTGAACAGATCATCTGAAGAAAAAATAATAAATAATACTATAAATGAATTATATGATTATCAAAATTTGTTAGGTTTAAAAATATTTTGGTGAAAAACCTTTTATGACACAGCTACATAAAAAATTAGCTAGCATTAATACTGTCGAACCGACTGGTCGCCAAAGGCGGCTAGCTATAAATAAAGATGATATAAACTTATGCCTAATTGTATCTCTGCATATAACAAAAATTAATATGTTGATTTTATTAGTCAGGTGATTTGATCTTAATCTACAAAACTTGAACAAGTAGAAATGTGCATTTTATAACATTTATTATTATTATTTTATTAGAGTTTTGTCTTTTTACCCGAGATACTATAGCCTAAAATTGATTTTTATTTCACCTTTAAAAAATTCAAATATCAAAAAATTTAAATTCCATTCTTTTTAAATTAATTTTTTAAATCTTGTAATTGATTTTTACAAGTGTCTCGGTATTGAAAGGAAATTTTGTTTTTGTTATTGCTACAAATATTTAATTCTGTACGGAGCTACATGTCTATCAAAATTTAAGTTATAAATTATTTTGCTTGAGAACAAGACATAGTAGCAAAAAATATTTAATTTTGAAATGTCTAAAAATCATTAATTACAGTAAGCCCAAATAGTTGACGATGTATTTAATGAATGAAACATTAAAATTTTACTGTAATTTAGATTCTTTTTGTTGTCATTATTGATATTGTCATGAAGACTAAAGAGGAGTTTAATTGAAGATTAGTCATTGGTTTTAAGTGTTTAATATTGTTACAAGTAGGCAAAACGTGCTCCGAAGGTGAAAACGTTGGCGGCGCTTCACAAAGAGCTTGGCGCCACCTGGGTTAGTTTTGCAAAAGGAATAGTCTGGAAGCCGCTTGATATTACTTGAAAGGCCGTGTTGCTTCCCCGTGCTTTTGAGCTCGCGCTGGCTTGGCTATATAAGGGTCAGATTGCCGGAGCGAGTTAGTTAGTTCCTCTCTCTCAGAAGAGAAGTGTCTTGCTGGATTAGTGAACTGTGTTTGCATTTGCTGTTAATGTTGTATTATTTTCGCTGTGATTTACTGTTTACTGTGCTATATGATAGCTCTTTTGCAGTCTGTTTTTATCGTGCGTAAGGCTTGTATTTACGCTATAAATGACTGTTGACTGCTGGACTGTTTTTATCTGAAGTTTTACTTTATCGAGTCATCCTGTAAATACTTGTTAATAGCTGTAAATAAATTTGTTTGTGCTGTCCTCAAGTAAAGTCCATTCGATCCGAAACGGCTACACTAAAAATGTAACAATATGTTTAAAATTCTCTTCTGCATTATTATTGTTTTTGAAAGAGTAAGTTAGTTTTCTTTTAAGCAATTGGTATTTACAGTTTTTATTTTTATTATAATTTTACTTTAAGTGTGATTAAAAAAATCTAGTTGAATTGAAAAAAACTGTACATTGAAATGATTTTTCAACAATTTTAGGCTTACTGCAAATGGACATCATCTCTCTACATTCAATCCCAGTTTTCAGATTGTGTGAAAATAGCTGAGTATGGTTTAAAGATGTGCAAGGATGGTATTGATGCTGTGAAATATAGAATACTTGAAAAAGTCAAAATTGAAGCAAGCAATGCCTGTAAGTGAAATCTGAATGGAACAATCTTCTTTTAATTATGTTAATGGAAAAGACTTGCACCATATAATGCTACATTTTTCTGTGGTCACATGATATGCTGCATTGGGGTCATAGTTGTTCTGTTTTAAATTGAGTATCTTAGTTTTTATCTTTAAAATAATCTAATGTAACAAAATAATTGAATTGAATTGATAGAAAAATATACAAGTTTTCTTTTCCTCTCTGTTTTTAACTGTTTTTTCCTTACCTTCCCTCTTTGTATTAATAATTATTTTATTTAAATTGGGTATATTGCTGTAGATTTTAAAATGAAAAATATTTGCAAACTTAAAGCTTTTGCATTAGATTGGAAGTCAAACAAAGTTGTTTGCACTTTTATTTTGATAAATTTGGTTGAATTCTTAAGTACTATTGTATATAGCTCTTAACTCAAACATAAAAGTAGTTGGAAGGCATTCTTATGCCATTATTATTCTTGGACATTTGGAATTTGAATGAGATAGAGAAAGGCTTCTTGTTTCTGTAGTACATTTGCTACATTGAGTGTGCTAATGCTCACTGCAAAAGTAAAGAACATTGTTACGTCATGCTCTGTGTTTCCAAATAAAGGTGTGTTCAAAAGCATCCCAGTATACTTACCTTGACAAATGTACTTAATTTATTCAGTTTGATTGTTATTAAGAAATTATCAAGATTTGTTGCCTCTTTGATATAGAAGGGATCTTATTTATATATTTCTGTATAAAAATAAGTATTTAAGCTACATCTGATTTTAAAATTGAGGATTTTTTATTGAGAAGTATTGATATACTTATATATGAATATTTCTATATGTGCCTTATGTAGATAGTATATTTTTTATCATTTGCTATTTCTATGTATTTATTTCATATGTAAATGTTTACAAATTTATTGAGTTCTATGTCTTTATATTTTTAGTGGAGAAAAAGGAAACTGCACCGAAAGAGTAAGTTTTTTTTTGTTTTAATTTTATTTTTATTCTGCTAACAAACATCACAATTTTTAAGGTATTTTTTGATATTGCTAAACTAAAAATTGAAATATTTTTCTAATTATTTTAAAGATTGGATATATTGTTAATAAATATTTTCAATTCTTCGGAACTGATACATGTGGGCAAAATTGCAACCACAGGAGAAGATCTGGTCAGACAATTACGCTATCTGACAGAAACATTTTCAACTATTAACCTAACGCATTTTATTTTTAAAAAATGCATATAATACTTCATAAAGTTATTTTTATATAAATTAAATAAATTAAAATCTGATAATGTATTTTTGATCATAATTTGTAAAATTAAAATGCTTTATTTAATATTATTATTATTTTTTTTGTATTGTGTATGATCAATAGCACTTAAGTAACACCAGATTATTGATACAAAATGTAAAAGCCTAAGAAAAATGTTATCTTTATGATTTGAATTTTAAAATACTTTCACAAAAATAATCCTTTAAAGCTGTATATAAAATCTCAAAACACATATTAGTGTAGAGATGAACATTACACAATTTACATTCATAGGTATTGTCCTATCTTTTTTCTAATTTCAAGCAAGTTCTGCGTCTTCTAATTTTTAATCGTCTTTTTTTCCACAAAGAATTGAATGTTTTATTAATATCTTCAAAAAATTCCATAGATTGAAAATTCATAAATTACATGCCACTCTCCAGAAAGATAAATGGTTCTTGTAGCCATGATTGTAAATTATATGAATAAAACTCTGATTAACATGTAATCCTAACTCAAAAATGAGGTTATAAATTATAAAAATTGCTTCAAAATAAACATGTATTTTGCTGAACAAGCGTATGATTCTGTTTATATCTTATACTATAATACGAGGAATGGTTGTCAAGTCGAAAATCGCCCCAGAATTAATAAACTCCGGTAAACTTGAAGGTCTGGGGGTTTTGGCCACGAGGAATCGATTGGCGCCGGTTTCGAAGCGCTACGGTTGAGCAGTTTGGAGTTACAGATAGGATATTTTCAAACTTTATTAGTTCGCCATAATGGCTACTTAAATGTTCAAGTGGTAACGTGCTGCCATCTATATCAATATTCATATATATTTTTTTTCAGTTCATGCAGACACGTGATGAAAATTGCATTTTTATATGTTTAATGCGCAATAATAATTTATCTTTTTAAATTTGAGTTTTTGTCAATCTGATGGCAACATATTAATAAGGCATATATTGGCAACATATTAAAAAATCACAATTGAAAATTTAAATATTCGAGTTAGCTTTGATACCTGTTTTCTCCGAGCGGAGCTTGGTCACCCGCTGGTTTTTAAAAATCCAGTGATTCACAGATACTTATTCAATTCCAATCTGACCGTGGTAAGAGAACAAATTTTGAAAGAAGCATTGATTAGATTAGCAATCAAATAAAGAATATTTTAGTCCCAAAGCCTGTGGAATGTGAGCATTATTAAGTGTAAGTGCATTAATAAGTATTTGAAAGTTCTAATACTTATGCCTTGCATCCTTCTTCTTCCCAACCTGTCTCTTCTTTTGCCCTTAGTGAAAACTTGAAACTTGCTGATCAATCAGATAGTTTGAACAACTTACTTGTAGAAATTCTGATAAGTGCTGATTTTTATTGGATTGTCGTGCATGCCAAATCTCCTATTAGAATTTCTGAGGCTCGTGTACCTACCTACAGTATTTGGATGGATTCTTTCCTGCGACTGTTCACTCTCTACTATAACATATTCTGTTTCTTCAGTTCAAAACATCAGCGCAGAAAATTTGGTACATGGCCTGGATGATCATGTGAGACAATTTTGGAATTTGGTAATAATTGGCAATAAAACTAATCAAAATAAAGGGACGACTATTCATAATTCTGAAATTTTAAGGGATTTCCACAATTCATTAAGCAAAGTTGATGGCTGTTATGTTGTAAAGTTGCCATGAAAACCAGAAGGGATTCTTTTCTCCAATAATTATGAAATAGTGCTCAAGCAATTTCAAATACTCAGTAACAAACTTTATTGATTCAGACTTAAAAGATATTTATACAGAACCAATGCAAAATTATATTGATAACCAACATGTTGAACTTGACTATACAAGTCTTTGCAATGAATCAAAACTATTTTACCTGCCTCATTGTATTGTTAAAAAACAAAAGAATAAGGAAAAGAAATGGCGAATTGTATTTTATGCTTCTTCTCGTATACCAGGACTTTCTTAAATGATGCTCTTGAGCGTTGTCCGAATTTTCTTCCAGAAATATTTGCAACATTGTTAAGATTTCGACTTCACAAATTCACAATCATGAGCGACAGATGTCAAGCCTTCTTGCAACTTATTTTGGCTAAAGAATATAGAAAATGTACAAATTTTCTGTGGTTTAAGACAGAAAAGGATGCTAACAGAAAAATATACTTGTGAAATGAAATACTTACAATTTTTCCCGTTTATCTTTTGGATTTGCTTCTAGTCTCTCTTTGCTTTCTGCTACTCTTTGTGGATTAGCTAATATGTACTCTGATAACTGCCCTATTGCAGCTAAACACCTGGAGAATATTTGCATGGACGACTTTGTTATGGGAGTAGATACTGCTGAGCAAGCAACAACTATTAACCAAGAAATCCAAGATTTAATGGCACAGATAAGTTTACCTTTAGCTATATGGAGTACAAACTCCAAGAAGCTACAGTCTATTTTGGAACTAAAGGATGCCACTTTTAAAAGCAATATGCAAAGTATTAGGAATTAGCTGGAACACCAGGGAAAACGTGTTTATTTGTTTGCTGTTCCTGCAACACAACATTTATTTTTTAAAATTGTATCAAAGTTGTATGATCCTTTATGCCTCTAGGCTCACAATGGTATAAAGTGGAAGTTTATTGCACCATGAACAGCTTGGTAGGGAGGATGGGAGGAGTGACTTATAGGTCTAATCAAGCAATATCTTCGAAAATCTTTTGATCACTCGTTACTAGATAGGAAGCCTTGACTATGGTATTTGTGGGAATAGAAGTTTCACTCAACTGTAGACCTTTGATTTATGAACTTGGTGAGAATGGTACAGAGGGAGATTTGACCCCCAGCTAATTTCCTAACTAGTTGAAAGTTGACAACTGTCCCATTCTTACCTGAGCCTAAAAATAACTTCACAAATATTTACAGCCAACAGCAAGATTTACTCAATATATTTTGGAAAAGGTGGCCCAAAGAATATCTTTTGGAGCTATGTATGTATCATCAAGTAAAATGTAAAGCAATCTTCATGAATACGAGTAGGGGGCTTGGTCCTATTAGAAGAAGATCTACGACCACAACATGTGGAAAAACTCATGGTGAAAGTAATTGATGGTCGGGACAGAAGAATTTGTACCTGCATTCTTCATGCCAAAGAAAAGGATATTAACCATCCAATCCAACTGGTCATACCTCTGGAGGTTGACCAGTGTGGGAAGGATGTTCCAGTAAACAATTTCGCATAATTACCTTTTGATTGAGTGCCATCACTTGTTTTATTATTGTTCTAAAACTACTTATATTTGTAATGCCTACTTAGATTGAAGAATAATATTGTTTTACTAATGTTGTCTCTCAAAAGTTCATAATAGTATTGGTAATGAAAGAATGCTGCTTTCATCCCCAAGATTAATCCAATGAAAAAAACTATGTCATCCATTAAAAGGGTTTTAAAAAATTATTTGGTTTTTCAACATAAATTTCTAACAACTGTTTGACTTTGCATTCTCAAATATTTGTAAAAATGTCCTGGTATTTAATATTGATTAAATTTTTAAAATTACTAAATTATGTGCAAACATTTTTTGGTGTTTTGACTGTACTTATGATCTTGTTTTGTGATTTGATTGAATGTTTGTAGTAACAAATCAGTAAATTTCATTTATTTTTGTAAATTGTGTAAAAATGTTGAGCTTTTTTTTCTGTTTTTTTAGGGAGGAATCAAACGACTCTGAAAAGAAGGTGAGTAATTTTCTTTAAGTAGCATAATTGGTTTTTGTTGTTGTTGTTTTGTTATTAATTTTTCTCAATGATCAAAAATAATATTTGCTTATTATATTATTTTTGCCCCGCGCCCGTCCTGCCGGGCGCGGGGTGTTTCGACACCCCACGCCCAAAAATATTCATCTGCTGTCTGTCTCTATAAACCGAAGTGATCTGGTCCATCAGTACCTGCCTCTAAGGTCACTTTCCATGCATACAGCCTGAAAACGGCGAATTCAGACTCCATTTTAGCCTTATAGAAAGATTTTGGGGTGTGCGGACACCCCGTGCGCGCGCTCGTGTTAGTATTTTTCAATCCGAAATCATGGCTTGTTCCAGTCGTTCTGTTCAGTCTTTTCTTTGTTTGACGTATAAGCAAGAAATAAACAGACTTCAAAATATGTCAGAGGAGATTTCGTCAGATGAAAATAATATCGAAGAAGAATTAAACAATTCAGATAATGATGACACATTCAGTGTTCACCAGTCTGAATTAGAAGTAGAATGCGATTGTTCAGAGGAAGTTTGTGACCAAACTAGCTTTTTTTTTTAATCAGAAAAGATATAAGGAAAGCTGAGTCACGGAAGATGCTATTTGTGTCCAAGAAACAAGAATATTAAATCGAAAACCATGTGTGTCTGGTGCGACAAAAATATATGTCGAGAACACTCAGAAATTGAAGCTGTATGTAATAACTACAAAATTCTAAAGTTTCAGATCCATGTATACCTCAATTATTAAGAAAATTGATTAGTTTCAACATTTTAATTTGCAATAATGTATAATTTTTATTATAATAAAAATTGTAAAAAAAAATCATTAAGTGTTACTGGAGAAAATTTCCGCTTTTCGAATTGAGACAAAAGCGGTGAGTGCTTTTAATTTATCCATTAATAATTTTAAAAATTACGATAATTTAACATATTAGTTATCATTTTTCTCGCAAAAAAGTATAATTATCATAAATCTTCTTAGCAATTAAAATCTTTAAAAATTTTCGCATTTATGCCAATTAATATGTTTGGGGTGTGCTGACACCCCACGCCCGTTCTCGTGTTACTTTTCGCGGCGCCCGTCCTGCCGGGTTAAAAGAATTTTTACAGGCATACTTACCAAATCTGTAAATCTCTGAAAACTGAATTTTCTCAAATTTTCGGATCCCAAGGGGGTTAATGTCATTTGTGTTTTAGGTATAGCATTAGCTCTCTCTAAATACAATGTGTCTTTTGTTATTTGGTTCGAGTTATTTTTAGGTGAATTTCATATTATTGCTTTTGGATTGATTATTTCTAATTGTCTGTAATATTTTGGAAAATATTAGGCTTGATTGCTATATCTGGTTTTATCTTCATCAGCTGAACTGTGTTATAAACATACGAATGCAAATAATTGTTGTTGACTTCAGAATTTTGTTAATAAATTGTATGAAAAATAGGGTGGTTTAATTATTTCAAATCACAATTTCCCATGAAATGTTTACTTATTTAACTTTTTCCATTGTATGTATTAAAATTATTTTATTGAAAACTGTCTGAAATTAATTGTTAAATATGCAGGAATTGTTTCATTAATTTCTTACTATACCTTTTGTTTATTGCTACCATAAAATTTTTCCTGTTAAAGTTTTGGATATTTAGATCATTTTTATCTATACTACTATTATAAATGTGAAAGTTTGAATGGATGATGTTAGTCAATCACGCCAGAACAGTTGAACGAAATTGGATGAAATTTAGCACGGAGATGGATTATAGTCTATAAAAGAACATAGGCTAATATTTATTCCTGTTAATTAACAGGTTAATTTTTTATTAATTAAAAAATAACTTTCCCACCAAAAATCTTCTTTGCCCCCAAATGAAAAAGACTTCAATTTGTTTTGTTATTTTCAAACTCAAATGAGGTTTGGCCTTAATATATTTTCGACCAATTATTTCAAACGCTTCTGTTTATTTTCTTTGTGTTTGATACATTTAAAACCAAACATTGTTAATTAATTGATCTTTTGGATTCATTATTAAATACCTTTCAATTAAAATAAAACATAATAAAGAAAATTAAAAGTTTCTATTGTGTATTGCTTCCCAAACTCATGTAGAAAATTCATGCAATGCATTATCTCATTTGGCCCTGAAATTCATGTATGAGCATTGCTGTTTTGTTTTATTTCAGAGTAGTTATTTTATTCTGATTAAAATCGTCTGTTTACAAATTTCATCAGAACAGAAGATTTAAAAAAAAATGAAAACATCCGCTTGAGTTTTTTGAATTGTTTGTCTTTGATTCAACGTTTTTCATTTTATTATCTTACCCATCGAAAAAATATATATATTCGTCTCTGTTATCTTACCATTATAATGGAATTCTTTGTGATTTATTGTTCTTTTTGAAAATTTCCCGGCAGAAAGACGTTTTTGTTGCTGAAAAGTACAGCTGTTTTTCATAAAAATTAATCAATTGTTTCCTGCTCATAAGAACAATTGGTTAAATTAAGTAAAGATATTTACTCCATAGAGTTGGTATATATGTATACCAGCACTGTGATTTATTCTTTCCAATTTCTTAAGAAAATAATCAGTCTGTAGTAGTGGAGCTAATAAAAACAGATGTATTCATTTTTTTTAACGCTGTTCTTATGTTAAATAATTTGGTCTTTCCTGTTCATTTCTATTAATTTTTTTCCTTGCTGAACGTATTCCTTTTGCCTTCTATCATTATTTTCAATTAAGTTTTTTGAGTGCATTCCATATTATTGCATTTATTGATTTTTTTTCTTTCTATATTTCTGTTTGTTGCAATGTTCATCACAACCTCATGATTGGAAATGCTATACCTCCTGTTTGCTCTACATTGGGCCATTTTGTTAAAATTTGGTGATAAACTTTTTTTTGAGGTGAAAATGACTATATCAAAGCTGTTCTGTTATGTGTTTTTGTAATTAAATTGTATTTGTGTTAGCTATATATTTTTCATATATACTCATAGTGGTATATTTAATTAGCAAATAATGTAGAATTCCACCAAATTACTTTGGCAATTGTTCGTTTTGCTGACAAATGGAAAAGTACCCTTATAGATTTAAATACATAGTTTTTAAGTAGTTCCCTCCCCCCTATGCTAATGATTTCAAATGAAACACTGGTTCAATTTGTGGTGTTTGATAATTTTAAAATTAAATGTTTTTAGTTGATAGATCTTTCGATGCCTTCAGAAGTCCTTTTGAACAAAAATAAAACATATTAATTGAAATTAAAAATTTCTAATCTGCATTCATTACCCCAACTGATGTTTCACCACTTGCGCTATAAAGACATGCTCTACATGTCGAGATGCTTTTGTTCCAAAATCGAAAGCAATGTGTTTACCATGTCAATGGGTAATTTTGCTGTTCGTTGTAAAGTGTGCGCCAAACATAAAAATGTAGGGAAACTACTTGGGAGTGCAAGAAATGCCTTGTGACATTATATATTCCCAAACGTTTTGAAATTTATCACACAAAAATAGATTATTAATAAAGTGTTATTGCTGCTGCAAATATCGGTGTTAAATTCTCTATGTAAGATCCTACCAATATGCTAATGTACTGCTTAAAGCTTTGTTCTTACAGACGCGATGTGGTAGCAATGTAATGCCTAACTTCATGTTATATCATGAAGCGTGGCAAGGCTATTGAAAGTTAAATCGTAGCGCAAGTGGTTAAAATTCCTGTATTTGTGTTGCTCCAATTGACGTTGAACATTTATGCATGCATACAGTTTGCTAACATTTTTCATTGTGATTAGACTGTCAGTTCTCACATATACTCATCAAAATTTTCACATGTACGAAGTTGTGGGTAAAAACTACTATTTCTATTTAATGAATTTTTTAGCCTATGGTATTTTTTATTCATGTTTAATTTTTTTCCTCTTATTATTTTTCTTTGCTTGAAATTTATTCTGGGCTTCTATTTCCTACTCTTAATAATTAGAACTTCAAATTTTGCCTTTTTTCCTTGATTTTCTTTAATTGATTTTAATATACCTTAACTATGATGCAAATAAGTTCTTTAACATTTATAGGATCTTCCAGAATTGATAGAAGCATCTGATTCTGAAATTGAATGTCAGGTATTAATTTATTCTGTGTATTTCATTTTAGAATAGTGATTGTTAGATAATTATATATGAACGATCAATTCTAGAATTTGGATTTAAATAATATGTTTGAAACAATTTATGAATTATACTTTAAAAGTTTCATACTAACAAATATTTTGATCTTTGATCATTGTATTTATTTTAATTTAAACATAGTACATAAGTAAAAAGCCTCAATTTTGGTATAAATTCTTCTTACAAACTGGAATATGAATTTGTAATTTTTTAATACAAATAAGTTGCATTAATTTCTTTTAAATAAAATTATTGTTATGTGTTATAAAATTTTACTTGATTAAAATTTGCTATGAAAAAAGTTTTTAAGCGGGAAAAAAACTTGTTTGATATAGCTCATGACTGGAAAGAATAAAAAGTTCCGAAGTTGCTGTACATAAAAAAACTTATTTATTGAAATAGAATTGCAATAGGGAATACTAAAATAATATACTTTTATTAAAAGTTTTAAAACTTGCTTATCTAAAAGACAATCTGTGTACTGTTTATCGCTTTTTTTAGAGGGGTGCAATTAAGGATATTTTTTTAATCACAAAAATTATAATGTTAATAATAATAAAAAATTATATCTGTTTGTCTTCAAAAATGTAATAAACTGAATACTGAAAAGAGTAATACAATTTGTTTTTCAAACAATCAGTTACAAAAGTTTATATATGTTAAAAAATATCCTTCTGTTGAAAATTCTAGAAAATAATAAGCAATCGAAACCCTCTTGTATAAAAAAAATGTGTTCTACATAGTAATTTTTTAAGACTAGTAAAATAATAAAACTATATGTAAATTAATGTTTATCCTAAAACATTATTACCAAGGGTTCTTTAATTTTCACACTTTTTTTTATCAACTCTTAAAATTGGATATTGCCCAGATTTTGTATCATTAATTTTATAGCAAATTAAATATTAATTACGTTGCAATTAGTCACATTAATTTTAGTGCAAAATTTTAAGATAAAACAAATTTTGTTATTAATATCCTATAACTTTTGTGGAAATATGAACTCTTATATATAATACTCCAATTATAAAATGTATTGCTTTTTGGGCTACTTTGTTATGTCTTAGTTGCTCTGTTTTATTGTCATAAGTTTGTTTAGTTAATCATACATGTCAATTGTGCAAATGATGATGATAATTTATTTTCAGGATGTTCCTGAACTCATGGATCCTTCAAACTCTGATGAAAGTGATCCTGAAGTAATTTTTCTTTTATTTTTATTTGAAATTTTGCTTGTTTTTTTTTTTATGATTTGTATTTATGTTATAATTTTTTCTGCAGCCTGGATTGACAAATTCTACAGAGAAGTGCCAGCCATCTGCATCTTCAGTAAGTTATGCCATTGAATAAATTTAATTAATGCAAATTAACATTATTTATCAGAAATATATTAATTGTTGCAAATATAATTTTATTTAAAAAAATTATAAACTTATAGGTGGATGATTTAATGAATTCTGACAAAAATAAAGCTGAAAAATCTACATCTAAGACTTCTAGAGTTAGAAGTTCTTCTGCTTCAGAATCTTATAATCAAGAGGTAATAAAGCTATATATTTAATTTCTTTAAGATTATGTTTAATTCTATACACTTTTTCTTCAAGATTAAAATGCCAAGTCTTAAAATTTTAGATGAATCCTCAAATAAATCATGAAAAAAATAAATCGGGACAGTCAGCATCTAAAGTATCTAGAGTTAGAAATTCTTCAGTTTCAGATACTTGTGATCAGAAGGTAAAGAAATCATTTGTGTAATTTTTATTTTTAATTGTTAATGCTAAATTTAACTCAATAGCTTTTTTAATGTCATATGTTGAAGTGTTCATTACAAATATTGTAATTAGAGAATTGTTTTGTTTTTGAACTTTCTTCTCTTTATTTTATTATTCAAAACTAACTGCCAGCTGGTTCAGCAATTTTAATACTTGTTAACATGTTGAATTAAATATTTCAGGTAACTTGTATCTTAATAGCTTCATCAAAATATTGTTAAGCTTCAAATTTTTTTTTAGTCATATTATTTACTCATACTATTATAGAGGCCTTAAGCTGTAATGTTCTATGCATCTCACTAACTTTTTTTCAGCTCCCATAAAAAATTTAAATGCTTAAACTGTAATTAATATAAAAGGCATTTATTAAAAATTGAACTTATTAAAATTGACTTCTGATTGAAGTTTTTTTTTTTTAATGCAAATACTGAAAAACGAGTCATTTAGCAATTAAATCGCAATTGCATAACAAAATCTTCCATAATTTATGTAGTCATATTACATAAATGATGAGAATTATTCTATAAAAATTTCTCAGATTCCTCATAAAATTTAGATTTTAATTTTACATGACTTAAATTTAAATAATATGAATAACAATATTTTATTTTGTTTTGATTTATAAACTTTATTTGATTGTATACAATCCTTTGACTCTAAGGAATAATATTCTGCCAAATATTCTTGACTACTCTACTTTTTAATAAATAAATGAACACTTCTATCTTATCTATTAAATACAATCGATTTATGAAGTTTTGAATAGAATAGTTTTAAAGCAATCCATATTTTCAGAATCTTAAGCTAATCCCTCTTGAGAAACCTTGAACAGGGCTATCTTGCTAAATAATGCTCTGAAATCACCCAATCTTACTGAATAGTGATACTCAAATATTCATAAATCAGTTAGATTGTTTCAAAAATGTTTTATTGAATATGATTTACAGGGCAGACAATCTAGGCTAAAGCCAAATGTTTGCCATTTATTAGATCATCTATAGACTCTAGTTGCATGTAATTATTTACAACATTTAGACCATTTTAACACATGCGTTTCTATTATTAAGGTTTTACCTATTATCTATTGGGTCTTGAATTGGAAAGATGTATTAGATCATGTTTGCTGCAAATAATTTGTTTTATTGAATTAGTTATATAGATACTATAAAAGATAATAGAAAACTTTTTTTTTGCATTTTCATTTTAGAAAATGTTTTATTTCATATTTATTAGAGTTTTTATGGACATGTCTTGAAAATAACATTTATATATGTTTAATTTGCATTAACAGTTGATTATTTTTTTAAATTTAAACTTTAGTCAATATGATGGCAACATATTGACAAAAGAATTATTTCCAATAATATGCTTGTGCAGTTAAAAAAAATTTTGTTTTATGCAAAATGAAAGTGAAAGAATTTATCGTGTCAATAAGGTAACAAAGCCAAAGAATAGGTCTGTGTAAGGTTGCTATGGCCCTGAAAAAATATAGAGAATTTAAATGTTGCCTATAATACTAGGGGAAATGCAAAGAATCTTGAAGTTTTTCTTAAAAAACTGGGAAAGTATCAGAAATTTCAAATTTATTGTTTATTTTTTCCATCTGAAAAGTACTGATCCTTTTATGCTTTATAAAGGTAAAAGATCATTGCCATAGTTCTGAAAAGTAAAGAATATCATTTGAAAAACTGCAGAAACCCATTCTTTTTCTACCCTGTCAATTGTTCTTTCTGCATAGATTAGTCCAATGTTCAAGACTGAAAGAAAAATATTTATATTAGAATAGTATTACTGCCACTTAGTTACTAGTTGAGTTATTGAAATTTAAAAGATTTTTTTTATATATATAGCTGAGTATTTTATATTTGTAAAGAATATTATGAAAAAAAATTGAATACTTGTCCAAAAATTTTGCCATTTTAAGGCTAAATTTTGTGTGTGTGTGTGTGTGTGTCTGTATGTATATATATATATATATATATATATATATATATATATATATATATATATATATATATATATATAAAACTAGTTATTAAATTATGGAAATAATTTGGAAAAAAATCTTTTCTAATAGCTTCTAATGTAAATTATTTTTAATGCAATATATAAAATTATATATCAATAAAAAAAATTATATTTATTTTAGAATTTAATATGTTATTTTTTATGATGGAATCATTAAAAGGCAGCTATAAAGAAAAAAAAAATTTATAGAAATTTTGAAGTATGCAAAAACATTTGCATTGCTAGTTAATTTTTAATGGGACGAAAGTTTAATTGCAGTATAAGATGCCTTTTCACGGCTTGTACAAATTTTTGTTTTATTTTTATTATATTGTCAAAGTTTAATTAATTTGCTAAAAAATAAAAAAAATTCTATTGTTTCTCTTGAAATATTTTCTAATCAGCTCAACTCATTGTTAATGAAAATAAAAGCTGGTCTAATTATAAGTGTTCTAACATTGAAATATAGTTTTATATATTTTTTATATTTATTTCAATATAGCATGAATAAGAAGCTGGTGAACCTTATTCATCAATTTTTAACCATTTATATATCAATTACATACACAAATTTGGTCACCATCTTTAGAAACGATACAATCTTAGATTTTAATACTTATTGGATACTTCATGATGAATTCTGTATCATATAAGATTATAAGTACTTTTTATGAAGTAGATTTTTATGAAGTAGAAACTAGATTTGAACAAGCATTTTAATGTCTCATCTCTTCAAAAACCATTTTCCCTATTATTCCACTATCTAGTTAACATGAGTTTTAAACTTATTCAATCTTTCTAAAATTGGGTGGAAAAAAGAAAGGCAAATTTTGTGGAAATTGAAGTTTTAACACAATTTATATAATTTACAGTCTTTCAACTTAACGGCATATTTCATTGATTCATCTTATCGTAAATCCGACATTTATATGTTTTTTGTTTGTTTTTAAATAAGAGAATCGTTGTTGTTTTCTGTAACTGGGGGCTATCGGCTTCCATTTTTCTCTTTGAAACAAATGTTTCTGCTACATTGCAGTACCTCTTCATAATTTTAACAATGCAATATTTTGTTAAGTGCTCTCCAAATTTCCTTCTTATTTCTTTCCAGTTAGTTCATTTAATATTTCATCCTTTTCTGTGTATCATACTAATCAAATTTTTGCATCATTCCTTTAATTTCATTATATTGTTACGTTTTTAGCGTAGCGGGTTCGGATTGAATGGACTTTAGTTGAGGACAGCACAAACAAATTTATTTACAGCTATTTACAATTATTTACAGGATAATTAATAAAGTAAAAATTTCAGATAAATACAATTCAGCAGTCAACAGTCAATTACAGCGTAAATTCAAGTCTTACGTACGATAAAAACAGACTGCAAAACAGCTATCGTATAGCACAGATACAGTAAATCGCAGCGAGCTCAATAACACAGCGTTAACAGCAAACGCAAACACAGCCCACAGATCCTTTTGTCCAGCGAGACACTTTTTATTTCAGAGCAAACTCTCAACTAACTCGATCAAATCACTATAGCAACTAACTAACTCACGCCGGCTACTCGTCCTTATATAGCCGAGAAGCGCGTGCACCTGAGTCTCGTGGAAATTCTCAAAACATCGCGCACAATCTAGCGGCTACTAGATTATTCCTTTCGCCAAACCGATCAAGCTGGCGCTAGGCTCTTCGCCAAACGTCGCCAACTTTGGCGAATTTTCGTGCCGCTCGCTCGTTTGTAACAATATCTTAAAATCTTGGTTTAAAAAATTAAAGTAATTTTTAAAAATATTAATGCAAAAAAGTTAAAAGCAATTATTTTATTAAAAAAAAGACCTCATTAAAAACAAAATGAAATAAATCGAGCTATATTTACTGTTTAAAGGGGTGTATTTGTTAGTTGTAACAAAAATAAAGAACTCCACTTCTTATAAATCTGTGTTCTTAAACAACTTTTTATTACACTTTTAAAAAGAATACAAATAATTTAATGATGTGTTAAATGTTTTATTAAGACTATCTTTCTATGATATATGAACTGAAGGTGTTTTTCTAAAAGTATTGTATTTTATTATATCTCTAACCTTCAAAATGTACTTTTCTGTAAAGATTTCCATAATTTTGCTGCTAGTGTAATTAATTATTTCCCTCCCTTATTCATCTGGGTTTTTCCCCCTCAAGGATAATTCTGAAGAAAGAATACAGATGTTACAAATGTCCTTAAAAGATGCATCCAATACACTTCTAGATGGATGCGAGATAATGGCCATGCGCCGTTTTCGGAATGCATTGGATGAAATTAAAGCTGCTCCAGAGGTTTAGTTTTATTTACTTACTTCTCTGTTTTGACCTTCAGTTATACATAATATATATGTACATGTTTTCCTCCCCTGTAATTAAAATGTTTTGCTTTTGTAAATGTTAATATTAATTTTAATTAAACAAGAAACTCTATACTCGTAAAGCTTCAAGATTTAACATCAAACTAATATTAGGTGGGGAAAGATCTACAATTCATAATATTGTCCTAAGTTTTTATAAAAATCATTTTTATTGTTCATTGTATACCAGCATTTACTTTAAAAAAAATGTACTTAAAAGTTCTTTATTCTGAAAAATATCTAGTATTGTAATTGTTCCACTAGGCTTATTGGTTGTTACACTGTGTTTGTATGCAAATCTTAATGCTTTTGGCTGCCACATTGGTTTGGAGAAACTGAATACAATTTTAATAAACACTAATTTCCTATATTGTTTCATTATATGTATTTATTTATTTGTTTTAAAAAATAAAAATTGCAAAAGTATATAAAATGAATTGTGCTGAGTTTATCATTTCCATAACTTCAGCATAATAATATGAAAATTAAATTTTTATCATCTGAATATGTTTTTTTCACAGATTGAAAATTTTATTTCCAGGTTATGGGGAGGGGGGATTGATTTTCTCACCCTTTGAACTATGCCAACAAAGAAAATTAGATTCACGAGGTTGATTCATAATGTCTGTCAAAAGTTTGATAAACGGACTCAAATTATTCACAGTATTTTTTAACCTTTTTACATTGATAGGGTAGGGGGTTCACATTCATTTAATTTCATAAAGCAAGATATGCCCAGTATTAATTCTTAATGTGCATACTTTGGATACTCTGAATGTACAGTTATTTTGGATACTTACATATTAAGCCATCGATCATTTTCACCAATAGATCGCCTAATCGCTAAAATTGGCCACATATACAAAAGCATTAAAGAATTTTGGCCACCAAAATAAAATGTTGCGTTGTTGGCGAATCGACAGTCTAATATGCAAGTGCCTTATTTTGTATAATTACCTATTTATGTATTATGTTACCTTTTTTTATAATTACCTTTTGTTGAAAATACACATCAAATTACAGCATACCTACAAATTTGAAGAGAAAAAATTTCTTAAGTTTAAATGTCTTGTGTGTTTTTACTCGTTTGGAAATAACAAATCACCAAATTAAATTTACTGTTCAAGGGATTAAAAATTAATGCTCTATTGTTTAGAATAGCTATGCAATACTTGTGAGTGTATTTAAACCAGAAAACCTAATTAATTTTTTATAATATTTTAAGTTGGCTAAAGCTTTTGCATGGAAGTCTCTGACTGGTTTATCATTTAAACCTTTTTTTTTTAATAATAATTAATTTTTACTTCATCAATTAAATCATAAAAATCGTAGGCACTTTAATAAATACTCGGAACTAACTTATTTGTAAAGCTTAAGTCTTTAAAAATGTCATTTATAATGACATAGTTACATATAAAACATTGAAGGCAACTAAATTTCATACATAATAATAATGTTTTTAATTACATTAAAAGCACCTGGGTTATAATATCTGTAAACTAAAGCTTCTTCTGTCTCTCACTCTCTTTCACTTTTATTGGGGGGGGGGGGGCAGAAAGTCATTTATGGAAAATCATACTTAATGGAATCACCTTGTGGCACATTTTTTCTCCAAAAATATTTTAATTGTGCATTTAAATGAGTTTTGTTTTCTTTTTAAATTTTTTTCATCATTTGAGTCATGTAATCTTTTTCCATAATTAAACTATAAAATTCTTATTTTATGCATCATGATTAACTTTTTTATATCTTTACTCTACTGTACTTTTTTAATTGAACGATCGTTAAAAAAATAGTTGTGCATCTTG
Organism: Argiope argentata; assembly: GCA_026289955.1. Taxonomy (NCBI): domain Eukaryota; kingdom Metazoa; phylum Arthropoda; class Arachnida; order Araneae; family Araneidae; genus Argiope; species Argiope argentata. The sequence continues at coordinate 3,124,866 of JAOUZG010023435.1, read as the reverse complement.
TGAATTTTTGCTGTATTTTTTTTGTTTGTTTTTAATATTTTTTTGAATTGCATATCTGCATGTTTAATACATATATTTTACCATTACCCAATAATACTTCCATTTTTAACATTAGAATTAACACTAGTAATTTTTTTCCCTCCAATAGATTCATAAATATGAAGAGTGCGATATTATCTGTATAAAATATGCTTATGCATTTGCATGTTACCAATCTGGTGGTTATGATGTAAGTATCTTGGATGGTTAAGAGGGCAAATTTATTCACTTTGTACTAATGTAAAAAACAATTTTTAAAATTGTTTACTTTTTACAGGATTTACAAAAAGCTCTCATTGTACTTCAAGAAATCATTGAGGAACATAAAAACATTGCTTTTCCTGCTGCTTTTTATACTATTGGGCAGACATATTTAAAATTAAACAGGTAAAGAACCCATTTTGAAATGAAGCTTCATAGTTTTCAATTTATGCAAACATTTTTTATATTTTATTAATCCAATTCCAAACATTTATTATATATAATACAGAACCTAAAAAAAACGAAAATACTTAAAGTAGGAAAACATTTTTACTTGAATAAAATTGAAAAATTTAATAAAATTGATGTTGTTTGTGTTTTGATTTGTTATATGGAATTGATGGAGTTTTACTGGTCATTTCTTCTCAGTAAGTTTAACAAAAAAAAAGAAGGGCAATTCTATTACAACTATACAATTTTGCTTAATTGAAAGACTAGCTGCCTCCGATTTGCTGGTATTAGTGCTCGCTAAAATGTTTTATTAATATTTCATGTAACATGGTCATATAACAGATTTTTCAACGAAATTGAACTTCAAATTTTTATAGTCATTTAATTTTTTTATACTATTATATAGGCCTGAAGATGTTCTGTTCATTGTACTATTTATATCACTTTTTTCTATCTGTGCCACTAAGTTTTAATTTCAAATTAATATAGAAATGATAAACGGCAATTGATATAAAAACATTCCCAGGCTTGTCTTTAAATAAAAAGTATGAGAAGTGAAAGAATTGTCAGCTATTAAAGTCTTATATGCACTACAGAATAATTTTCATAATTTATATCATTTCAAAGAATTATTCAGAAAAATTTCCACGGTTTCTTTTCCATTTTGCACAACACAATCCATTTGCTTCATTTTTGTATTTCAATGCCTTATAATGTGGATCATAGATCCAAAGAAACACTTTAGGAGCTGTAGTCAATTGAAAAATCGTAACTGAATGCCACTTGTGAAACATTGAAAGCAGCGTGAACATTACAGCATTGCACATGATTGTAATATCCTAATCCTTTCGATTTCATTTAGTTCTTCACATTGCTTTGCAGTTCAATTAGATTGAAAATTAATTTGGTTTGTAGCATTTCGAATTCTTCGACTCTAATTGCTACACCCACGTCTTATGGGCAACATTATTCTAAATGTAAGCATACTGAACAAATAAACACACATTTGGTTTTTGAGAGAAGCGAAAGTTAAAAACAGATAAGAAAATGTCACACACAGTGGAAGTAAAGACCACTCCCACACACTTTTTTTCTTCTTTCTTTTTCTACAACCCCCTTTTTTTCTTTTTTCCCCCTTCTTGCTTTTTTCTTTTCTTTCCTTTCTACAAACCCTTTTTTTTATATTCTTTTTTAACCAAATGCAGGAATTTTCAACACCAGTTGGGGTAATGAAAATTGTTAAAGAAATTTCCTTTATGCTGTTTTATCTTAATTCAAAAGCACTTCAAAATGAATCCATTAATTATCAATGTTTAAATGCATCAAACACTAAGGAAAAAAAATCATTATTTGAAATAATCGGCTGAAATGAGCTAAGCCTAACCTCGTTAGGGTGGGAATAAACAAACTGAAATCTTACTCATTTGGCAGTAGAGAAATGAAGATTTTTGGCAGGAAAGTAAGAAAATTGTCATTTTTACTATTTTCCTCTCTATAAAGACCTTCCTTTTATCTTAACGAAAACATTAAAAAAATAATAGGCAAATATGTGGAGCCATTCTTAAGTTTTACGCATAGCAACACATTTGGCAATTTGTTTTTATTTATATAAATACTAAGAAATTTTCTATGCTAAATTATATCAAATCACAATATGCTATAAAGATAGTCTTTTACCAATTTATTTCTTATCTTAAAAGATTTTCACTGTAACCACTCTATAGAAGGCAATGTTTGAAGTAACTGCATTTTACTCATCAACTGATAATATGCTGCAAACATTTAATTATAAAAATTGTAATTTGACGCTAATTTTTTTTCTTACCGATTGATTCTCTATTCTTCTTTCAATTCCCTTTTGTTTTATATTTTTCTTCACTTTACTGTTCAATACAGTTTTCATCTCTGGAGGTTTGCAGTTTGGAGAAGGGGGAACCAGCTAATGTGTCATCCTCATTGTCTGACTGCAGTTCTAAATTACAAGGTTTTTCCCAAAATAGCCCTAGTGTTGCTTTAAAACGGTATTTTAATATATCCAAACTAAAACTAAAACCCCAATGGACAGTGTAAGAGGAGTTAGTAGATTTATTTTCTCACAAAGTTGATCCAGTAACTTTATGAGTACTGACTGGGGTTGCCTGTTCTTGAAGACTATTAAAATGTTTTACATCCTACTTTTTTTTTTTGTCATATTAACTTGTAGAATTTGAACTACTTACAAAAAAATTAATTTATTAATTAGTGCCAGTTTTAAAAATTAAAAAAAAAACTTATTTCATTCTGTAGTTATAAATATACAATATGTTTTATTTTAACTGAATGTGTGATGAAGAATTTATTCCAGATTTTTGTTTCTGATTTAGATTTAAACAGGCCCTTCAATATTTCAAAATGTTAGAGGATATTTTACAGAAAAAGGTGCATTCCAAAGTTTATTTATGGCCTGGAGTTACAGTCACCATAAATGAGACCAAACTTGATTACTTGAGGGTATGATAAATTTTAATATTATTAATACTAATTCTATGTTTTTAAAAATATTTTATTACATTTATTAAAATTTAAAATTATTTAAACATTTTTTTAAATTTAGTTTAAAAAATTAGTTTTCATATTTTAAATTTTTTTTTATCTTTTTTATACTACTAAACAATTTAATAATTTGCCTTTTTACCAATTATAAATCAAATTTAAAGAAGAAGCTGCGTTATTTTCTACCAGAGTGCTTTAAAATGACGAGTGGTAAACACTTACTATCTGTATTATCAAAATAAGAATTGTCTTATTCTGAAAAATAATGTAATTAGCTTTGGATAATTGATAATTCTTTGAAAATCAAATTCTTAGACTAGAAATTAATCTCAGAAAATCGTTAAAATTATATTACTGGTAAACGTGGGTTTCTCTGGTATGAATATAGTGCAAGTGAATGCTATGTCCCATTTTGTCCTATTCTACAATCACACTAGTTCAGCATTCAAAACAAAAATGTTAAATGAAAAATGTGTGTATTCTTTTGAATCAAAAACAAAACTGGATTAAGGTGTTAAAACCATTGTTTTCATTTTATTTTTCAAAAATATGGAGTTTTTATTGGGCATGTATCTCTGTGTATCGAGAATTCAAATCTCATGCTAAAATCTCCCTAACATTACACAAAATTAAATTTCTTTTTGTAGTTTATAAAATTCTTTAAATTAAAATATACTTATTTTTATAAAATTAGGAAACTGCTTGTGTGAAAAGGCAAAGTTACTTATTAATAAATGAAGCATATATGTATGAAATTGCAGTATTTCAATTTTTTAAATTTAACATTTTATGTAAATCTGTTAGAGAGATAGATTTGGTATATCATTCAAAATGAAGTTATTTTTCAGTAACTTTGAGTAATATATTCAAAACTTCCTTTTAATTTTTTAAGGGTATAATACTGATGATGGGCTTTATTATTTGTTTAGAAATAGATTTCATGTCGGAATAACTTTTTAAATCTAAAAATCGTATATCTTTTTTTAAAAAAAACTGCAACTAACAAAAATTAAACTGCAACTAACAAAAATTCTGCAAAAGAAACTAACAAAAATTTAAGTTTTTCTATCCAATTTTTTATTTAATTTAAATAATTTTTGCCCTCTAACCATTTGTGGCATATAACCAAGGGAAAAATAAAGGTGCTGTCCATCTTGATTCTAGAATCATACATCATACAATCAGAAAAAAAAAATGTCATTTAAAAGGGTGTAAGATACTCTTAAAGATTTTTGAATAAGAAATTTTGTAAGGGGTCTTCTATATATTGAAATAAGAGCACATTTTAAAATTTCAATGGCAATCACATTGAAAATTATTTCCAGAAACCAAGTTTCATTATTCTATTCTATTCATTTTGAAATCAATATAACAATTTGATAATGTTTGTTAATATTATAATTTTCATATTATTTTATTCATTTGCAATGTACAGTAAACTTACATTAATAACAAATAATAATATATTGATATAATTGTTTTTTTTTTTTTAAGGAGGAGTTACCTGCTTTGATAAAAGAATGTGAAAACTCACCTCCACCTGATGCAATTTGTCGATATGAAGGCTGTGCTCATCAACCTTCTATTTACTACACTGATCCAGATTTCAAAGGCTTTTTTACCATTAACTGTTCAGAACAATGTAATCTCCAATACCATCCCCAATGCTGGAAAAATATAAAAATGGCTAAGAACTGCACTGATAAGGTATGTTTTTCATTATTTAAAAATTTTAATTAGATATTAGGCACTGAATCAATTAGAGTATATTTATGTGGTGTATTTAAAGCATGATATTAAACGCAGTAATTTAATTGTTTAATGATTTGTATTTGTCATAAACTCAAGAAAATTGTCGAATTTTGATTTTTGTCTAGATGTCTCTGACGGGAACTGACTAAGAAACTCTGACTAAGAAAACGGGAAAATGTTATTATGAATAAATTGAGTGCTTACATAGTTTTTAGAAAGGAATTTGTTAAGTAGCCATTTTGATTCTGTTGGAAAATGAATAGTACTTTAACTTTAAAGTTAAAGTTACAGTGAAGCCAGAATTATATTTAAAGATGCCAATTTAAATTTGAAATTAAATCTTTGAAATGAGAAAAATATGTAAAACAATAATAGAAGTTAAATTCAGGTATGGCTGGATGCTGACCATTTTTCATTTTGTCACACTCTGTTTTGTTAATGATTGCATAATTGAATATGCATCAGAAAAATGAATTAGAAGAGAGAAATTGGAAATATTAGGCCATGGACTGAAAAAGTTATATGAAAGGAAGTAAATGGATAAATTTATAAGTAATAATGCACAGTAGTGATCATCTATGTTTACAAATATGAGATATGTTGTGATAAATATGTAGAATTTTTTTTAAATTTTAACCTCTTTTAAACTTGTAGATTTTTGAATTTATGTCATAATATTAAGAAATGCTCAATTTTTATGTTATTATTTCTATATTAATCTTAAAATGATATTCCATTTTATTAAATGATATTCTATTTTGATAGATAAAATTATTGATATTATTTATTAAATTATGACTGATAGTAAAAAAAGAGGGGCTTAACTATGTAAGATGCAATTTCAACATATAGCATGCGAAAGCATGTACAATAAGAAACACAAATTCTGGAAAAATTCATCTCCTGATCTAAATAAGATCCTACTGTAGACAGTTAAGTTTAGTTTTACTAAATATATCTCTTTTTATACTAAAAAATAACCCATATTTTTTAACTATGTTAAATAAGTATGTAAATAAATTAGGTCCATAAATTTTTACATCTCTTTTAAGGAGTGGTACAATAATATTTTGTTTGAAATTTTTTGATGATACTTAATAATTGCTTTTAATAATAGATTTGCATTAAAGATCTAAGTAGTTATTGACTCAGAAATAATGACTATTTGAAATAATTTTACATCAGTTGGTTGATTTTCATATTAAAGTGAGGCAGGAAAATTAAGCCACTTAAAAAGGTTTAAGAGAATGGAAAAAACTGCAGCTGTATTGTTCCAAAGGGGCATAGAAATTCCTTTTCTCTTTATTATTTTTCCCACAAGTGTTTAGTGATTTGATTATCAATGTAAGCTTTTTGGAAAAACTTGCAGCACATTTTTGTTATCAGTTAAGTTTTTATGCTCTGACAGTGTGATTACAAAATGTAATTCATAATTAGCTTTTATGCATAAATGTCTGAATATCATTAAAATTTTAAGAAACTAGATAATACATTTTAATTCTTATTAAATTTCTCTACTCGAAGGATTACACTGTTACTAATATTCTGAAATTTGAGCAATAAGTACTTCAGGTAATGGGCTTGGCATTCATTGAAGTGCTAAAAGTCGTGTAATAGCATTGTAGTAATATATGGTAGCAGTACTATCTCATCAGAAATGTATAAATGAGGTATGCATTATCCAGGCTTTCATTTGTACTGAAATAATTCACTGAAGTTTTTGGATGTGATAATGGGTGTTCAAAAGAAGTTAACAGGCTTGGACATGAAGTGATGCTACATGGAATTAGAAGTGCAGATTATTCCATTTCGGAAATTGTTTGGGAATTCAGCATTCCTTGTTTCACAATGTTAAGAGTATCAAGCATTATCTTCTACCATGGACAATGTAGTAGCTGACAGCATCTATTTAATAATTGAGACCAGTGACATGTGTAGAGAAGTCAGTATTAATAGACAAACAGCACAGTGTCAGGTGTTGCTAGTAATCAGTGCAAGTTATTATAACAGCCATTTTCAAAATAGCCTGTGATTGGTTTGAAGAATATTCAAACAATTCAAATTAATGGTTATGGCACCTAAACATAAATCCCATCATACATGGGACGTGACCAATTCAAACTCAAAATCCAACATTAGCAACACTTTTACTGTTATGGGTAATTCTAGATACAACATGACTGAATGAGTTCTTTGTGGAATTTCTGATGATTTGTTGAGTCAATGTCACATTTTGTTGCTACTGCATTTCACCAGGCAAAAGAAACAAAAAACCAAACGATATTAGGAGGTATCTATTAATGTTAGCACTTCAGTATTAATGCTGAATTTTGCCAGTAGATGGTGCTGTAGTATAAAATTTTGAAAAATGTAAATAAAACCACTTGAATTTTCTAGTACAAGTCACAAGTATTCACAAAAAACTCAAGAAAAAATCATTGGACCTCCTCTTTGAAGGGATGATTTATATGGTGACTCTAACATATTCCATTACTCAACATTATAACTATAATGTATTGATAAGTTTTGTAATTAAAAGATTTAGCATACTATTTCAAATAACTATATTAGGCTGACATCTACCTGATGTCTGTTTTGATTTAGAGAATTTATTATTTAATTAACTAGTGATTACTGAATAAACAAGTGATGTAGCATATTAAACATTTAATTGCAACACAATATTACATCAAGAACATAGTACATCTAATGAAAAGTGAAAAACAGAACAGTTCTTATCAGTTCTGATTAGCTGGCTAGGGCATACTATTTGCAATATTCTCCCCTTTTTGGGGATAGCTGAATAGCTACTCATAAACATCAACTAAAGTCACCAAGTTCTGTCTCTGTTTTCCTCCTGCACACGATTGGTAAGCCGCAGAGCGCCCTGGCTTATCTTTGCTGAACACCTGCTCAAAACTTGGCCAGTCTGCCTTAGCTTGGCTAAGGTCTGGCCACATTAGAAGTCTGGTCTTTGATGATCCAAACAGGACTTTTTCTACTTGCTCTTGCTTGGCTATTGCCTCTCCCTCTCATATTATTTCTTGTATCGGTGCCTCTGTGAGGCAACTGTTGGGTGAGAGCGAGAGTGTTTTTGACCTTTTGGTGCGACACAATCTTTTGGAGTTGGTCTAGACCAAGGGTATCAACAACAATAAAGTCACCAAGTTCTGTATCTTGGGTTTCTTAGTGGTATCTGTAACTAATAACCATATCTGTGCTCCTGAGGCTAGTTAGCCTCCAAAGAATTTGAATTAGGAGAGTTCATAGAAGATTTAGACAGTTCAATTTTCTGGAGTGGCAAATCATCAAATCATTTCCACTGAACCCAATTGAAGACATACATTGGATTGGTGAATTTGAGTGCAAGATTTTAATTTCAAAGTTCTCACTCGTCCATCTTTTCCCTACAATTGGTTCTATTACCCAAGCTTAAAGCCACTGAAAACTCTTTTTCACATTGTCTCCAATTAGTGCATTATTTTCAACTGGAATAGTTAATGAGTGAGGTACTTGTTTTAGTCATGGAATTGCCCCGATACTCACTCCTAAATCGCTGTCTCAATTCTTTGATTACTTTGACTCAAAATCTTAATTTTTTGCAGTAATGATTAGTAGCTTGCATAACTAATTCAGCATTCAATCTTTTAAACAAAACAAAAAAAATTACTGTTGTTAAGACACCTTTCTTTCTCTCACAAATAGTACTACCATTATTAAGAAATCTTAAAACCCTGGCTATTAATCTTAAGATTGAGTGAAGTGTGGGAAATTGTCTAGAAGACCACAATAACTTCTCTTCTGATAAATTTAAATTGAAAAGTCTGACTCTTTTCCTTTCTGAAGAAATTTCTGGAGATTTGCAATTTATTAGTTCAGTTGTAAGCTATATATCTGGCGACTCAAATAATGATAAGGGACATTCCCACCAATATAACTCAACCAAATGATTAGGGGAGCATCCTCAAGATATAAGGTCAGCACAATTAATTTTTCTTTGTGCATGTCGACATTCAGTACTAGGAAAGAGGGTCTTTATTGCTATTTGATTTGGAAACTGACAATTCCTCCCTTTTCCCTCAACCAATACAAGACAACCAAAGAATAACTTTAAAAAATGGTTTCTATATCAATAATAGTTGTTTCACTGAATGGGTCAAGCTGATCCTAATACAGCCTGCCATAAGCTCTTATCTAGGGATTGTCAACACCTTTAAAGGAGCTACTCTTCTTTTGCTCTATTAAGTGCAATTTTTACATCTTGAAAGGTCAGCCAAGACATGCATTTGAGTGGTATCATTAATTTCAAAATAATGCAGAATTTAACCATCTGCAAGTTTATCTATTTTACTCTGCTGCTTTAGAAAGGGTTTCACAATAGGTAAATAAATCCCATGATAATTTTAATTTCCATGTATTTTGAAACAGTATTTTAGGTGTTAGATTAGCAGGACATAAAATTCCAAGTGGATCAAAAATTTTCTGTGACGAACTATTTCATTATGTTATTTTCAGTTTTTAAATTTTCCATACAAACAATGCACTTCAGAGCATCTTTATCTGAACTCCATAACATTCCCAAAATTTTAGTTATCCCTGTACTCTTTGATATATATTTACATTCGATATAATTTTTCCCAATTTCATAAATTAAAACAGCCACATGACAAAATTTTCCTTGGTTTTAAAATAAATTCTTGTTGAATAGCATATTTCATGCCTACCTCTCAATTGTCCACGTAAAACGGAATTTTTTATTTTAGGCAATTTCATAATCATGTGTGGACACATTTTCATGCAAATGTAAAAGAACTGCTAGCAAGAACGGACTCGGAAGACACACTAAATACACCTTGGCAATGCCGACAGGGACCAACTTAGCCTAATTGGGTCCAGGGCAAAAACTTCTTTGCCCTCTCCCCTGTCTTTTCTGCCTGTGAAAAGCAATGTAAAAAAAAGTTCAATAAAAAAAAGGTGTGGTGAAAGCTTTTTAAGCCAGATAACAACCCTCGAGCTGATGTGTCACTTTTGCTTAATGGTCATGTTACTCGACTACAACCTCTCAGATTGCAAATTCGGGCCAAGTGCGATCCTCTACCGTGGCAAAGGCAACATAAAATAATTTTTCTATTCGATTTTGAGGGCCCTCTGATGTAGGTTGCCGGGGCAATTACCCCTGCCTTAGTTAGTCTCTGAATACCGATGCACAATTTCTTTGCTTTCTGTAGGGCAAAAGAATCTCAAAAAATCTCTATCCTTAGACACAGTTCCCAACTCAAGCCTTTTCAATATCGACAGAAATATCGATCCGATAATTTCGAAATATAACCTATCAATGGTATCCAATATCTGTTCAATTAAATTTGAACCTTTATACAATAAATCATTTAATGAATTGGCTTTCCAATTTCGTGAGCCGAAGCATCAAAAACTAGCCTTATTTTAGTTGTAATACTTTTGGTTTTTCACAACCGGTCGATGGAGTAGAAAATGAAATATTTCGGTTTTAAAATCTACCTTTTCAATTATTTTTAATCCTTCCCATTCCTTAAACACTGCCTTATAATTCTCGAAAAGCCCATTCCATTGCGCGTGTTCATACATCTTAAGTATCTTCCAAGTCGATTCTTAATTAGAAGGCAACTCAATAATATCTTATTTAAAAGACAAACTAAGTTCGTATCTACCATTCGACAGAATTTTCATGTTGGTTTTATATTCCTCAATCACTTGAATTCTCAATATGTTTATTTTACTTCTGAACTAGATCAAGAAGTCAATGCTTCCGATATTCCATAACTCATTGTTACTCGAATTTTTAACTAATAAAGAAATGGCATTTAAAACTATTAACAGCTTCAAAATGTATCGTGAACGCGTATTTAATATAAGCAAACCCGAATCCTATCCGATAGATTCACCTAAAGACAAAACGCTAGCAATATTTTTTTCGTTCTATAAACCAATTTCGCAGACAACCGATTCTAGATCTGACTAAATACTTATTTTATTCAACTCATTAATCACAGTAGGATTACTAACTTTTGGCACTGTGCCAAAAATCCTCTGTTTGGGAGTTCTTTAATGCGAAGACTTGGAGTCCTCTAAGGTTAATAATAAGCAATTCATATACATTATAAATCTGACTGTATTTCTTCCCTCCTCCCTAAATAGCATTCTGTATTTTTTATCTTATTTTTTTATTTAATACCCAACTTCTTCATTTTTACTATAACTCTTAGACAATAAATTAGTCTCAATTACATCAGATCTATTTTCTTTAGGATGATTAGACATTAAAGTATTTTGTGGCTTGGCGATATATAAGTATGAATTTTAACTTAACAAAATTTTGAAAAGTGTGAAACAGAGAAACATCAAAAACATGTCCGATTTATCAAAATATGCTTTTTATTTTCATAAAGAGACCTATTTCTTACATCTAAACAGTCCTTGGAAGGATGCTTCTTATTAAAAATATGCATTGTAAATTTCGCTTATCTCTGCTATTCCTACTATGAGTACTTACCATTGTCGCAACGCTAGCGTAATTATCCGATTTGTTGACGTCTTCTTTTTCTTCCTTTTGATTAGAAGGAGAACAGAAACCACTTCGTGCTAATTCTACCATTTCTTCGTCCTTTAGTTTGAGAAGATGTGTTTATTCCTCCAATGAGCGATTTTCAAATTGAGATTCATCTCACATGCTTCTGTTTCGTTCTTGAAGCTATCAATATTTTTTCATGCAGACACGATTCAACTAAAGGACTTTAAAAAATCACTATATATTTCTTGGGTACGTCAAAGACTTTCCAATGTTCGTATCTTGGTCTCTAACTCATTGTAAAAAGGAGGTATATCCGTTTTCGAACATTCTCATAATCATGAATAGCAGGTCCCTTACGTACTATATTACAAATAAATCATGTCTGAATATCTCTTGCAGCTGTGAGTTCGCTTTTGGATAACTTTCCACTATCGCAAGGAAACTCCATCATGTGAACCGCTTCCGATTTAGGCACATTGAAAGAGATACTGCACTTATCCTTTTTAAGACTGTATGCGTCATCGTGTATTTTCCGAAATTTACTCCAAAATACTAATAAATCTTTAGCGTCTCCATTAAACTTTTTAAGCTTTATTAATGGAAGCTTAAACTTCCTTTTTTTTTCCAGAAAATTCTTTCATGGATGTATCTTACAAAAATACTATCCATATGCTACTTCAGCTTCTTAATCTTTCAAAATAAGAATTATTTCTGCTTGGCACTTGGCCAAGCATTTTAATGTATAGCCAATTTGCGATTTCAAAACCGAAAGTTCTTTCATAATTACTATCTTTTTTATTAAGCCCATCTTCTTACACAAATCGTGGAAGACGTACAGAGCTATTTTGGTTGTACTTTAAGAAGTGTCATTCATTTTTCAAGCTCAAAATATCAACTAACAATCAAAACGTACCCCATGTTGGGCTCCAGAAATTATGTAGCGTAACTCAATGCTACTCATTTTTTGAAATAATTATAATAAACTGACATCTGCCCGATGTGTGTTTTGAATGTGGGAATTTAACTGAATATAGAAGAATGTTAACATAAGTCTTTTAATCACAGCTCAACGTTTCATCTACAGTGTTCTTAGAACATCTAAAGAAAAATGGAACAGCTGACATTCATTCTGATTGGCTCGCTGGGGTATGCCATTCACAGCGGCAATATTATTACATTTAGGATATTCCTGTGAAATATTGTACCTCTTTATGGTTTGAACTAATAAATGTTTGATATGGCAAACTCTTTGACAAATAGGTAATGGTCGGCTGCTTTCTTGATGTAAATTTTTGTTATGGGATTTTTTATCAGGCCAGATTTAGTACAAAATCTTAGACTTCCTTTTATAGCTATTTTTTTTATTTGTTTATTGAATTTTTATATTTGCCATCTAAATTAGTAAAGTCTCATTTGGAGTCCTTATGTTACCAGAATTTTTTTTAATGAAATTATTGCAGAAGGTAGCTCTTTTTGGACACTCCCTTTATCACTATGTTATTGCATATAATAAAGCCAATCATTAATTAAAGTATGCATACTATTTATTTTAAAATATTTTGTTTCTCTTTTTATACAGCTGTTTCTGGAGCAGCGATGCTTTACTCCAGATTGTGAAGGATTAATAATCAAGATACAAAATATCAGTAAAGAAGGAAATCTGGCAAAAGAGGTAAAATTTTCTGTTGTTTTCTTAGACAAAAACACACATATACACAGAAGGTATATTATTTCATTACTGTTGCATAAAAGAAATTTCTATATATTTATTTTTGTACTTTTTTTATTAAGAATCCTTTAATTTGGGAATTGATATCTGTCAATGATTTACAATATTTCCGTGAATGACTAGGATTTTTGACATTTTTTATTGCTATTAGGAAGTATTAACAAATATATTTTATTTCTTATATCAACTCACTTTATCCTAAGATATTAAAACTTGAAAAAGGGAGCAAAAAGAACACTTCATATTATCAAGCTCCATCTTGGGTAGAAAGTAAACAAAAGTAATGTACTATAAATAAATAAATATGAATATTTTTTTGCTTCAAATCATGATTAAAAAAAGGTTCAAAAATATATGAACTGTAACATCTTACTATATGTGATACATTCAAGTAAAATTTGGAAGAAATGAAATTTTTTGTTGCATACTGTCAGGTTTGAAAATTAGCTTGTTTGCCCAGATTGACTTATATGGCAGTTTAATTGTTATAATGGAATGTTTTTAATTATGCTGAGAGATTGAAAATTTTGAATTTAATTTTCTCGTTATACCTGAATAGTAATGTATTTATTTTTTGAAGCAAAAACTGAAATGAAGGTCCTTTGAATTTATGGCCCAAATACAACAATTTTAGTTTAGTTTATCATTTGTAAAAGCACTTGATTGAATATTTTACTGGATGAATTTCAGTTTTACTATAACATTAAAAGCATCATTATAGTTAGTGTATCAAAATAAGTAAGATAAATTAAATAGATATCATTAAGATAGGTTTTATAGATAACACAAAAGTGGTTTAAGATGAAATATTTGAATGTAGTTAAATCCAATTTGTGAAAGGTGTGAAAAAATGGTCATCAATTTTCATGACAGTTATTAAGCCTATTTTCATTTTGCTTAGTGCTTATTCCTTAATTTCTAATCCATATTCTTTCCTGTGTTTCAATGGAATTTTGAGGGGGGGGGCAGGCTGTCTAAAAAATTTCTCAAGATATATTAGAGCTTTTTATAAGATGCCCAATTAAATTTATTTGTAAAAATGCTCATGGAAGCAATCTGAAACATTCCACTTTTTTTTTTTACATTTAAATATTGCCATTCAATAATAGATAATATATGCAATTTTTCGCTGCATATGTTAGGTGTCTGTGTATGTATGTGTGTAATATAATTTCTGATTTCATCAAAATTTCCCCTTGTGTAATTTGATAAATTTAATAAGCTTACTGAAATAAGCACAATAAAGCTTAGTGAAAAACAGAAATATATTGTGTGGCTTATGGAGAGTTTTGTCTCTCACCATTAAAAATGTATTAGCAATGTTTTTTGTTTTGTTTTTTCCATCTGAATGTAAGTTTTCTTTTGTTTTATTTGCAGTTTGTTTATGATGATGGGAAAAAATCTATGAAACAGAAAAAATCAAAGTAAGTTAATAGTTATTTCATCTTAACAACTTTAAAGAAAGCTTAAATAATTGTATTGTTTTGTTGCATCATTTACTCTGCAATGCCTTTAGTAAAAAATTTCAAAATCTTTAAAAGCAATATTTTTGTTTCATTTATGCTATGAATAATGAGATTTTTTTCTCTCTTTGTAATTAGATTAGAAAAGAAACTTGAAATAAAAGAAGAAAAGCGAAGGAAGCGTAAAGACAGCAGTTCTAGAACTGACTCTACTTCTGAAGTTCCAGAAGAAATTGCTAATGGAAAACTTGTTGAGTCTGAAACTGCTATCTGTAATAATGAGTTTGAAATCCATGCAAAAACTGAAACAAAAGAGAATAATGGAAGCATAAATGGATCCAATGTTCCTCAACTTTCTGGTATATTTTCCTCTAAATATAATTTTGTTTTCAAAATTTTGCTATTTATTAAGTAATTTCTGTGTATTCTTTTTTTAATTGGTAATGAATTCCAAAAAATTGTTCTGTCATATAGTGTTCTTATTCTGTTTTAAAAATAATAGTCTAATATTTACTTCATATATAAGCTAATATTTGTTTTAACTTTTGATTTTATAATTGTGTTAGAAATTCTTTAAGATAGTTTTAATCAAATATTTTAACTCTCTAATTTCATAAATATATTTCAAGGAATACAGCATGATATATATATATAAATAATATAAAACTAATTCAATAGTTTATGAAAATTAGCAGGGAGAAGGATATAAATTCCCCCCCCCCTTGAAAAATAATTAGCTGCATATGTTTATTAAGAGAATTGAAAAAGTTTTAATGTTTGTACAATATTACATTTTAGTCTATCCGCTTCAAAACCGTTGGCAGTGCTTAATAATGAATTACATTAAAGTAAATTTTAAGCTGTTCCTTCATTTATGATTTCATCTGCATATTAAAATGACTGACATTTTCATTCAAATAATTAAATATACAAATAAAAATCTTTAAATAGCATATATGTTTTTGTAGAAGGAGAAACAACTGAAATGCTCAAATGACAAAAAAAAATGTTAATAATAAAGGCATTGACAATGTGTTATTTATTCAATACATAATATATTCTTCAAAAATAGTTTTGACCTTTTTAAATAATTTTTTATTAGATCAAATCTAAACATTTAATTATACTGTAAACATATTTTTATTATCATGTTTCTATTTCAATTATCTTTATGTACATATAATTTTAAAACTTTTTCATGATTATACATTTTGAATTCAGTAAACAATTTATTTGCTTTCATTGTCTTTCAGTCAATGCAGAACCTCATATTGTACTAAAAAAAGACAAATTTATACAGGTTAGTAAAATTTTTATATTAAATGTTTTTAAATTATGTAATGTACAAAACTGTTCATGCATTTCATATGAATCTGCTGTGTTTTTATTATTTATTTATTTATTTATTGTAATTTTAGGAAACATCTAATAAAATCCCATCAAAAGTAAAGGACCATAAGAAAATTAAAAATAACACATTCACTATTGATGAATTTTTGCAACATTCTGACACACCTGTATGCAGGTAAATATATTACAAAATAATTTTGAAATATTTTTGTTAATAAAATAAATATTGAGTGTATATTGATCTCTAATTTTTGTTTTAATTTAAAATCAAGCAAAATTTTAGATGCTCCTTGAAAAGTCTATTATTAAATCTATAGCATGTCTTATATGTATATATGTACTCCTAAATTACAAAATATAATTTACTATTCATACACATTTATTTCTGTATAGAAGCACTGAACTAAGAATATATAGGTACTCACTATAATCGTGGCCCAATAGTTAATTTTTAAATCACGACATCTAATTTGAAAAACTTTAAATCATCTAAAGGATTATTTTGATGCCATTTGAGACATTAAATTATTAAACAAAACATACTAAACAACTAAAGGCCTCTTGTAGCTAAAATTGGCAATATTGTGAAATTTTAATGTTATTATTTTAAAACAATGGCAGTTGCTTCAATCAAATGCCATTCTTTGAACTTCCTTAAAGCTTCTAATTAAATAATTAAAAACTTAAAATAATGATACCAAAGATTCATAAATGGATAAATTTTTGTTGCAGGATAGTGGAACTTTAAAAAAAAAACCGTTCAAGTATCTAAAATATTTTATTAAATATTACTAATAGTATGTGGGGATTTTATAAAAATTTAGTTGGTCTTATTTGAAATTTTCAGTTATTAATTGGTTTAAATAGCATAAAACATAATTATACTATTTTAATGGTGTTATGTATGTCTTTTTGTAATAATTTAGTTATTGTGCCACAATTAGAATGTGTTTATAGTATGAACTTGCCTCTGCTAATTTAAATAGTTTCAAAATTGTAAATTTGAATCATAGTAAGATTTCATTTTACATTTAATGTATTAGTCCCCACCACTTTTGAATTATGCTTATTTAAGCTAAAAACAATTTTTTTTCTGAATAATTGTGATTTATATATGATTTTACTTAATGGGGAAGTAAAGAATCTTTCCATGCATATATATATATATATATATAT
>JAOUZG010023435.1:3077939-3103374 GCA_026289955.1 Argiope argentata | reverse complement strand
TATATATATATATATATATATATATATATATATATATATATATATATGTTTTAAAATTCAGCTTAACTTTTTTTTCTTCTCTAGCAATGCCCAGCCCTTTGTAACTTCTTTTACAACTGATAATACTCATCCTCATTCATCACCTGAGCTTCTTTCAGCCAGTTCTTTTAAAAGAACTAAAATGCAAGAAACTGGACTGGATGACTTTCCTGATGTTGAATTCCCAAAACCACATATTAATATATCTGAATGTCTCAAAAAAAATATTTATTCGTAAGTTTTATTTATCAAGTTTATCATTTTAAATATCTTTTTTGTGTATTAAGAATTTAAATAATATATATTGTGTGTACTTGAAAATATATATATATTACCTATGTGACTAAAAATATAAATTCTTAGTAATAACATTTTTAAAATATATCCTCCAGAAAAAATTTCTGGGCTCATTCTGATTTTGAACATTTTCATTCACCCATAATTTAAAAATAAATTAGTAAATATAGTGATTAATAACTAATTAATTGGTGATAATTAATGTTATATTTATTTATTTAACTGGAAATTGATTTGCTATATTTACTTAACTAGAAATTAATGTGGAATAATTATTTGATCTCTAATGAGATTTTTTATTGGAATTTTTTCTTTTAGAAATTAAATATTTAAAAGGAAATGAAGCTGCGATGGTTTTTATGACTTATAGTTTAAAAAGTAATAGATGTCCTATTGCATTCTGAAAGTTGATATCTTGTCTTTATTACCTTTTTATTATTAGTTTGTATTATTTTTTATCAAATTGAGGTATTTTAATGTTTATATTTCTCTCTTAGCTATTTTAGAGAAATATTAGGCAAATGTGGACCACTGCGCATAGATGATCCTGCTCTTATGAAAAAAATCAAAAGCTTCCCTGAAGAGGCAAGAATAATTGCTGATAGTGGTGGAATAGGAAAATTTCTGCAACAAAATGTTGAATTTGCTTTTGTCAAAGACATTTATATATGCTTGGTAGAACAGTTACCTTTAGCTTATAGAAAAATTAATGAAGCAGTCCCTGTCTCTGATAGTGATTTAAAGCTTTCTGAAAATTATGAAAGTTTTGATGTAGCTGACCAAAGTTGCAGTGAAATTTTTCGCTTTTCTGGTCTGAATCCTGATGCTCGAGAATACAAACCTGGAACGCCTGTAAAACACCATTCTAGTGATGGTGTATTTGATATGAAATCTGAAACGGGAAAATTAACCTACAGACAGGCTTTAAACTACAGAAATACTTTTAAAAAGGATTATATCAATGCAGATATGGAATCTTCTTTACAACAATTGAACACTGAAAGAGAAATTTCATCTCGAAGATCATCTTTGTCTTCTCCAAATTCGTCTTCAACAATTAATCATTTAATTCATGCTGATTCTCATTCTGGAAGTCAAGTTACTGAACTAATTGACAATCTCAAATGTCTTTTTAAAGTATATTTTAGTGATGAAATGGACAATTATAGACCTTTCATTAATCTTAAATTAAAGCCATACGCTATCAAGTTTGTTCCAAAAAGACATACCAGAAGTATTCAGACTGAAGAGGTAAGCAAAATAATTGTTAATTTATTTTTCCATTCCTTTTTCTTATTAACATGGAGTTGCTATGCCACCTGAAAAACTGGAAAAACACAGAGAATTTAGGTATCAACTAAAACAACTAAGAAAATGCTTAAAAATTTTCATTAAAGCCATGAAAACACAGGAAATTTTATGTTCCTTAGTTATTTTTTTCCATCTAAAAAAATTGTAATCTCCAAAGACTGTGGTAATCTCTTCTAAAAATGAAGTAATACCATTTGCAAGTTTATAATATTGAAATTTGGACCTTTTCTATTCTCGCCCCATTTTTTCCATTTAGATTGATCCAATTTCTATTCCTAAGGCAGTTCTTTTTGTACAAGATTCCTGAATTGCAATTAATCAATATGTGTAAGATTTCTAAAACTGTGTAAAATATTAAAATAATTTTCTGTGGCAGGAATAGCAACATTTAATCTACAGATCCTTCAAGGAAAAGAAAAACTTGGATTTTTAAACAAAGCATCTCTAATAGCATTATTCAGTAATTATAATATATTACAGCATTTTTTTTAAAGATATGAAATTAGATTTTAACAATCAAGTTTTTGATTTTCATATTCAAAAAAAGCAGTCAAATATGTTATCAGTAATTTGCCAATTTTTGCATGTGTTCTATAGTAAAAACGCTTTTTTAATAATTGGTATAGTGCTACATATTTTTGATTTTTGATTCTTTAAAATGTTGAAAGAAACATTTTAATTTCTTTGACAGATTTTTACTCTTTTTGTAAGTTATATAGAGAAAATACAGCAATTGTAAAAAAAAAATATGATATTTTGATGAATACCATGATTTTAGAACTCCCTGAGTTCAAAAAACTAATTTTTGGAAAATGTTCAGCCCTCTATCCAACGGTGATAGAGAATTCAAAAATTCTTTGTGTTAAACGGTTGAAATTTGGTGTACGATCTTGACTCAAATTCGTAGATTTCTATCAAATTTTGAGTAAAATTTGTTCAGAGAAAGTTTGTCTGTCTGGGTGTAAGTTAATATGATAACTACAAAACAAAATGAGTTTAAATTAGATGTTAATTCTGTACACCAAATCTTTAGTTTAAGCATCTGTCAACTATGTTATTCATATTTAAAAGTGGTGCGATCTTGGTCCACAATTTAAAAACACATAAAAATGATAGCTCAAAATTGTGATAAGTTAATAGTATTACATTTTGTAAGGGACTGTGTGACTACAAAGGTAGCTGTTTAACTTATTTGTGTTTCAATCAGTAGAGAAAAGTATGTATTTTTGGATACTATTAACCTTATGCCGAGGTTTAATCACATAGAAACTCACCCAAAACAAAAAATAAATGATAAATTTAAGGAAAAGGCTGAATTCACACCAAAAGTTAGTTTTTTGTAACTATTGTTCACCAATGTCACACAAGGCATTCTCTAGCATTATAAATTTATTAGAGGGTATTCAAGAAACTTTTGGGGAGACCACACAGCTGGTTAATGTAAATAAATATTCATTGAAAGCTCAATTATCTTTAAAAATGTAGGGGACATTGATAATATTGCATTTGTTCATCAAATATTTATACAGATTACTAGCCGCCTTTGGCGACCATTTGGTTCGCCAGTATTAATGCTCGCTAAAGTTTTCTCGCTAATATTTTATGTAGCTGTGTCTCATAACAGGTTTTTCACCAAAATATTTTTAAACCAAATAAATTTTGATAATCATATAATTCATTTATAGTATTTTCTTCAGATGTTCTGTTCATTGTGATACTCATCCTTCTGTTTCTATCCGAGCAATAATTGTCCCAAAATTGATATTTTACTTAAATGGTGGAGGGAAAGGTCTAAAATTCTACATTTTTATAGAATAATGAGATTCAAATTTTCATAAATGCAAACACACTAAACAAATAAAGACACAATTGATTTTCAAGAGATGCAAAAGCTTAAAAACAGCTTGTAAAATGTCTCGCAAAGACGAAATAATGGTGACACACACCCTTCTTTTCTTTTTTATCCTTTTTTTCTTCACTACTTTTCTTTCTCTAAACCCTTTTTTAGCTTTGTTATTACTTTTTTTCTTCGCTGCTCAGACTTTATTTTGAGCAGGCATAGATTAAATATTCATACCGACTAATAATAAAAGCAACTATTTTCTTTCTTTTTTAAGCATCCTGTTATCTATGAATGAAAACCAACTGACTTGGCGTATTTCTTTCTAAACAAATCATAATTTATTACTTCCTTCTATCTAACTCAGTTGGTGTGGGGGAAGGAAATGAAGATTTTTGGCGGGAAAGTAAGAAAAGTCTCGTTTTAACTATTTTCCACGCAGTTTTTTCATTTTTTCTCTCCATAAGAACCATCCTCGTGTCTTAACAAAAATATTTTTTAAAAATTAGCCGAATCGGCCAAGCCGTTCTCCAGTTTTGCGCTTAGCAACGCATTTCGAGTTGCATTTTTATTAATATAAATGACCATAATAACATTTTTTCTTTATGTTTATGTTTAATCCTAATTCATTATTTTAAAAAGTTTAGCTTTTTTGTTTCAAATTTGTCATCTATCTGTAGTAAACACAAAAAAATTTCTAATGTGATTTTTTTTAAGCATCAATTAACAATAGTATTATGTGTCAGTATTACTAAAATGAAATTTAAATATATGCATACATTTCCATGTTGTGTTAGATTAAGATATATATTTTTGAACTAAAAGAAATGCAAGGGGGAAAGATTAATACATGCTAGATTTATGTTTCAAGCTAAATTGTTTTTGGAAGAAATGGGAGTTGATTGTATTTTTAGAAACTATTTGCAAGTTCTTTCATTAAATGACATACAAACTGTATTAAATATGAATTTATAGACTAAAATGTATGAATGAATTAAATATTATTGAAAAATACAGCAAGCTTTTTGTATGTGGATATTGCAGTAATATTAGATTTTGACAAAATAATTATTTAAAAACTATAAATAAAAATTTAAAATCTTTCAATAAATTTAATTAATCTCATTTAACATTCTTCTTCTTAGTATGATAATGTGGGTGGAAAATAATTCTTCAAATATTTAAAATTTTATTTGTAACAAAAAGTAATAATAAAATGTCATGCAAATCATTAACTTTATGCTGTTTTTATTTTCATTACAAAGGAATGTTTTAGGGAAATAAGCATTTGTTCTTATTTCTCAACTGCTTCAAAAAATGTTCAATCTAATTTTTTTGAAGGATGTAGAGCATTATTAAAGTAATTAGAAACTTCTTATTTTGCCGAGTCTTATGCAAGATCCTTAAAAGTAATTTTTGTTCAGGTGCACCCCACCTCCCTTTCTCTCAAAAAATATTTTGCTGTAAAACCTTATTTCTTATCCAATAAAATTATTCCTTTTTTATTTACTTATCTAATTTTAAATGTATTATTATTTTAGAGTTTAATGTATCTGGAGATCAATTGCCAAGATTTTATCTCATTTTAGGGCAATACTGATAGTATGTCAAAAATATATCCCTTTTTTTTTTTTTTTTTTTTTTTTTGCATGATTCTTCTTTCACCTCCTTTTGCTTATTTATGTAGAGATGAAATCTTTTCTTTTCAAAAATAATTTTTATTTTACTGAAAAACCATAGGAATTAGTTTTTAACAGTAGCTTCAGCTTATTATTTTTTTTACACATGCTGATTATATTTCAGTGTCATTTAGAAAGTCACTATTAGTGAATTATTTAAATCTATTTACTTCAAATAAGTTTTGGAAAAAAAATTCTTAAAACCTTTGCTTTATGCTGAAAATGCATATTTAAATCGTGGTGGACTTTCAAGAATGAATACGGTGGAGGATTCAATACTTTTAAAAATAAAAGTGAAACAAAATATTTCATAATCCATAGTTGTTTGAAGGTCATTAGATATTCCTTCTAAAGCATACCAAAACTAAACTAATATAAATAAAATTATTTTACTTTCTCACTTTTGGAAAGAAAGAACTGCAGTCACCAAAAAGAAAAATGTAGCTGCAAATGGCATGAAAAAAAAAAAAAAACTGATTTCTGGATATCTTCATAGAACAAGAAATTTCTGTTAGGATAGAACGTTTTTGAAATTGGATATAAAACTAATGTAATTGTTTCATAAACCAGAAACTTTTAATTATTAACTTAATCTAAGCTATTAATTGAAAATTTGAAGGAAGAGAAAGAATTCAGAGGAGTTTCAAGAGTTGTTGAAAAGTATTCTGTAATTTTGGTGGTATTTTATGTTTATATTTGTATATAATAGAACATTTATTAATCGATGTCTAACTGAATTTGTTGAAATGAACTCAAAGTTGTATAATGAAAAATACTCGTTTTTAAAGGTAAAATATATCTATGCACCCTTTTTAATATTAATTTATAAACTTCTCTATAATTTTATTGAATTATGTTGAGTAAATGCCTCAAAATTATTCACTTATTTATTCTTTGTTGTTAATTATGCAAAAAAGCTTAAATGACAAATTCTTATTTAGTCATACTTCACCATATTTTGTAGAGAACTTGAAAATGAAAAAAAAAAAAAAAAAAAAAAAAAAAACTATCTTTGTTAGAGCAAAATAAACTAATTGAAGTTTAAATAAAAGGATGTATGAGCTAAAGCTCTCAATCTTTTTTATTCTTCATCTCTTCCTTTTCTTTTATATATGGATGATTTAAATTCAACAAAAAAAGTTGTAGAGTGGAGGCTTCAATTGTAACACTTGAAAATTATTCAAATATAAATATGTAAGTGGCACTTTATACAGCTTGCATATTTTTAAAAAGGCCACATTTCCTTGTTGAATAATATGTTCTCCTCTAATTTTACTTTAATAAACTATGTATGATAAGAAATATTCTTATATTTTGATGAACTATATCTCTGTATTTGCAAATAATATATTGAGCATACTAGTTATAGTAATTCAAAATATTGAATAAAATTTAGTGTTTGATATTTTCCTTAAAATATATTATCTATAATAAATTTTTGTCATTTGAATTATAAGAAGATGTTCTATTCTAAAAATAATTTAATTTTGTTGTTTATTTGATAATACTAAATGCAAAAAATATTCTAAAAGTATGCGACTATAAGGAAAGAAATTTATCAGTTTTTCTATTTCATTACTGCATATTTCTTGATAAAAATTCTCTTATTTTTTCATAGACAGAAAAAGTTTCTAGAGGAACAATGAAAATTGATGATGAAATACAGGAATTGAAAGATTTGACAAGTCAACTACTTCAAGAAAGAAAAACTTTTGAACAAGAGTATAATGCTGCACTTGAGTATGCTGCGAAGTTTCAAAATGAGTCTAATGTTGAAATTGCTAATCTAAGAAAACAACTAGAAGACAAATGGGCTTCATTAGACGTATGTTCCCTTTTTAATAGCTTTTATGTATGCTTATTAATATGCTTATAAGTTCTTCAATATATTATTTTTCTTACAATTTTTTAAATCTTTGATTAGATTATTTTTTGTTTATATTTCTTAACTAGTTATGGGTATATCTGTATTCTATTTCTTGCAAATCTTACCATCATCTTACAGATTTGGTTTATTTAATCAGGTCTCTCTTTTTTTTATGTTTATCTAATTTTTGTAGGAGTATCAGGACATAAAAAGTCATATTAAACAAAGGTCATTGAAACCATTTTAAACAAAACAGATAGTTGATTTAAAAATAAGGACAAAATGAACATTTTTTTAGCATTGTTAAGTCAACTTTTCATCCATTTTATTATTTTTTGTGATTTCTTAAAAATTTTAATTCTATATTTTTATAGATCTTATATTTCTGTCAGTTACCATTGTTCAGTGTTGAGTTTTTCTTCAAATCAACATGAGATATTTTGTTTACTTGAAAGAGGTTTATTAAATTCAATTTGGATGCATTATCATTACATTCTTTTTTTAAAAAAATATTTCATAATCACTTATGTTCTTCATACAAGTAAATGTATTCTATATATAAAGTTGTTGAGTTCTTGTTCGAGTTCTGTATTCCCTGACAACTAACTGTATTAAAGAACTAAAGTTATGAAACAATTTATTATTCAAGACATTTTTACATCTATTATGAAATAATTATCTATTATAAATAACAGTGAATTCATAAATAGTTTGTATGCTGTGGAAATCAAAATTAATCAGTAGATTTTCTACATATATTCTCACGTATTCTAGAAGCTTTAGGAATGCTCAAGGTGAAGTTTCATAACAATTAATTAAATAGTTACTTTTTATTAATTAAAAACTTTCTATGTGCTGAAAAGATTTTTTTCTTTAGAATTGTCAATCCTTTTGAATTAAAATGCTATATATATATTTTTAACTGTGTGATTCTCAGCCTTCAATTACAATATTTTATCAAATTTGTATTATTTTTTTAAAAAGTCATGATAGTTGAAAAATTAGCCTTCAGAAATTTTTTATAAACATTTATTAAAAACTAATTTTTTTGAGAAGCTGTAAATTTTTAAAAAAATATTATGTGTAACCAATACTTCTGTTTTAATTAAAGATACTATAAATAAGTTTTTACTTTCTCACTCAAGATGTTTATATTAAAAATTGAAGCATAAAAGAAATTTTGGGGAAAGTTTTTTGACAAGTGAATCTTTTTTATATTAATAAGAAAAACAGTTTCCATAGAAAAAGGATTGAGATAAGCAGTACAAAACTACACAATTTTATTTAAACTTGAATTTTATTAATCGAGTAAATGTTAGACTAATGTTATTAGTTGAATAAATGTTTGAAAAGTTTCATTTGGGAAAAGTATTTGTTTAAAAGTTGAGAATGAAACTCATTCTGCCTAGTCATACTTGCTAAGAAACTCTTTTCAAGCAAACTCATTTATTGTAATAATTCATGTACTTATGTACCTTCTTAAAGAATATGCAAGAAAGTTTTGGAAAGACCACTCAGTTTGGTTTAAAAGTTTTAGTTAAAAGAACGTGGTTTAATACTTTGTCCTTTATTTTTTCTCATATAACACATTTGATATATGCTTGTATTTCTAGTTCAAAATGACTGAGTAATATGCTTTCAAACAGTTGTTAACTTCATTTTTGTCCTGTTTTAAAAACTGCTATTATTCTTCAGTCATGCAACTTATAATTGTGGGAAAATGAGATGATTTTGTATATTTCTAGTGTTTTCTTGTCCTTTAATGATTTTTTTTTCTTCAAAAAATGGCTTTAGTACAAATAAAGTTTGCTAGATATTTTTTCAATCTTTTAAAATTTCTTGGGTGATTATTTCTAGGCCAAAAGGGGGGGGGTTGCAAAGTCTGGTTTGTGAGTTTCCGTTCCAGTTTCAGAAAGTTTTTTTAATAGTTTGTTTTATAGTTTTTTATGAGTTTTTTTTCCTTATAAAAGTAATTTTATAAAATAAAAATAAGTATAGGAATCTTCTACTCATTTATAACTTTTTTCCCCTACTTGTTTAAATTATTGAAACAGGACAGAGAAAAAGAATTCAATAACAAAGAAGAAAAATTGGAGAATGAAATTAAAAAACTTTCAGAAGCTCTGAAAAAAGTTAAAGTAGAAAATGTAGCACAAAAGAAAGAGATGGAAAAACTGACAGCAACCAAGGACAGGTATTATTTTTTTTATTATATTAAATTGTAGTATGTTTTCAAAATTTTCCATAAAACTTACACTTGGTGTAGGTTGTATGGCATTTCATATTTTTCGGAGAGTAAACCAAATTATATTACTAAAAATAAAATTGATTATAGTATTTGATTTCTTCATTAAAAAAAGTATCAGTTATTAAAATATTTAATTTTAATAAAATGATGCTTAAATATTTCCTATAATTCAATGATTATTTATCTAAACCATATACTATAATGGTTTAATATATAAAACAAATCCTTACAGTTTAAAATTTATTTAATTGAGATTAAAATATATATTTTTAGTTAAAACATTCATTTTTGCCTTTTCCTTCCTAATGAAGTGCAATCTTAGATTTTAGTGCTACAGGTTGTAGATTCAAAAAGTTTTATTTCGTTACAAGCTGTCCTGACAGACTTTCTACTGTCTAAAGTTATTGGCCTGTCGTAGACCAAAAGAAAAAAATAAATAAATAAAATGTGTTTCAGAGAAATCACTTTTTTTTATTGAATTATGCCTTAATAATTAACAATGATTACTTCCAAAAATAAGTTTTCTATTTCGTACACTGCAAGACTTAAGTAATAATGTGATTATGTTTTCATTGCAATGCTTTATGGTGCACAATATTTTGTATTTGATCATTTTGGGCATAAACAAACAAAGCTGATAGTTTTCCCAATGCGGGAGCAAGCAACATATAACTGTCCATGAGAGAAGCATGGGTTTTTAATATTAATGCCTTAAAAATTCAACAATTGACTCTGGGATTTATTTATGGTCATGGCAGAAGTTATCCGCTTTGAAAATTGCTGTTGTTTAAATTCAAATTGTGCATCAGTTGGTACTATTGGGATGCAAGGCATCAATACATCTTCTCCCTTATATTTTCCCTTTAGAATGGTTGCTTCAGTCGCATTGTTCAGTAATGCATTTACTGCTAGCCATTACAAAAACACTGTGTGCCATTACAAATACGTGTTTCATTGATATTTAGCAACATTATGGCCACCAATCCTACTTTTAATTTAAGACTACGAGGTGGCAATCCTAAGAATTTAAGATTCTGAATTCTTAAATTTTCAATTCTGGTGGATAATTGACAACATCATCTTGGTTTATTATGCTATCAACTGATTTAAATGACCTATTCACCGACAATTTCATTTTCATCTGTATATTTGGCAGCTAATATAGCTCGTTCATTCAACCAAAAATGATCTCTGTAATTTTGAGTGACACTTGGGAAAACCTTTTAAATGAGCTCGGTTTTGGATTATGTAAACTAACAAAAAATGACAGGCTATGTAATGCAGCCAATTGAATCGACTACAGGAATTTTGCTATCGCCAATGCCCATGAGTTGTTTTGAAAATATTTCCCCAGATCGATCATTTTGCAATTCAACGCACATGTTCTTGCTTAAATTTAGTATTTTAAGGTTTTTCCACAAGATGGAGGACTTTAAACATGCATTGAGTTCATCCGCTTCCGTTGACCGTGGAATTACTGGTAAAATTTGACAAAAAATCTCCTGCTAACAAAATCATTGCTCTACCAAATTGGTTTTGATTGTTTTGCATATATTTTATAGTTCTATCTAATGCCTTCAGAGACTTTTTATGTCCCATCGTGCATTCATCCCACACTATCAACTTACATTGCTTCAAAACCTTTGCCATTGTAGAGTTATTCAAAATGTTGCATGCCGGAGATTCATTGGAATTCCAGTGAATAAGATTAGAAAGTATATAGTAATTCTTTAGATGTAATATCATGAAATTCCTCATTTTTAATATTTATATAAATCAATTTTTTTAAAAAAAACATTCAGAAATTGAAGAAAAAAAATAATCTGGAATCAATTTATCATTAGCCATCTGATCAACTTTTCAAGTTGCAAAAGTTGAATTTTAAGATAATTCTTGTGCATCATTATTCATTTGGGTCATATCCAAATGAATAATGGTGCATGCATCTTGCATCATTGTTCATTTTAAATCTTAGCAAGAATGATTTACATATTCATATTTTCATTTTTACTGTCCCTAATCATGCTTAATTCAATTCATCATTAATCCAGCTTACTTCTTGATTGTGCTCATCTGGAAGAAAGATATTATTCATTACAGCAAGAAGAACAAAAATTGAGGTAATCATTATGTAATACCCTTGTTTTTCTACTACAAAATAATTTTGAACAATTTACTAACACTTCATTCCTTTTTTTAATCTCCATATGAAAACTTTTCATTCATTTCTGTGCTTTTTAGAAGGAGAAAAAAAAAAGAAATTGCTATTTTACCTATTTTAAGTAAAAGCTCATTTAATAATCTTAAAGATACTAAAATAATTTACTAGTTTTTTTTTATTTGATGTATTTTTATATTAAAAAAGGGGACTTCCTTTTATTCCATAGTTTTCATTGTTTTGAAAAGAAAGGTATCAAATTTTCATAGTCATTATATTTGGAAATGGTCCGTCATCAATCAAATTACAAATTTGGAAAGCTTTCATTATTAAAATACTAGATTAAAAATCTCTTTCTATTAAACTGTAAATTCAGATTTGAATAAATTATCACTTACTCAAATTCAATGGTCATATCTTTTTAAAGTTCAATTTTTTGTAGGGATATATATATATATATATATATAAATCAATTTTACAGCTTCTGGTAAAGAAGAAATATCTAAACATAATGTAAGTAAGCTAAAAGATTTTAAATTTTGTTGCTAATTCTATCATTAAAAAAATGATTTTTTTAAATAAATAAAAGCTTTTTAAAAAAAAAAATCAATAATTGCAATGGCTAATGCTTGACAAAATTTGTAATCTAAAATCAGAGATCAAAACTATTAATTGCCTAATTATTTTAAAGTGTCTTTTTCTAGAGAGAAATGTGATATCTCTTCATACTCCCAAAATTATTTTCTTGATTTTCTGTCCTGAGAACAATTAAATAAAAATTTAATCTATGAAAACAAAATTTAATTTATGAAAACAGTTTAATAAAAATTTAATCCTAAACGATGACTATAAGCTTTTCTATGGATCTCTAAAAATAAGTCTTTCCCATCTCCTTTTTTCTGTTTATTAGAATGTTACAAGGCTCATTTATCTGTGTCTGATTCAATTACTGCCATATTTAAAGAATTTGTATTCTGAAATTATATTATTATGTTTTCTAGTTTTTGTTTGCAACCTTCTACAAATAGGGTAATCTTTTATTCACCATATACAAGCAACCTTAGTTAGTTCTGGCAAAATTTTTGACATTCTATGTTATGACTGCTACTGGCCATTATTCTCAGTAGAGCTTAAATATCTTGTTGCAATAACTCTTAAGAAGCTTCCCTCTAAACCTACTGTTAACAAATGCACCATATATTTCATGCATATTTGTTTGTTAGATAATTGATTGGAATGTTAATTGCTTAACCTTTCAAAAGTTGAAAGGCCCAGCATATACTAGTATTTGAAATTGAAAATGTAATAAAAATTGAATAAACTATTGTACTAAACAATAGCACCCCCTCACACACACACTATCAAAATCTTCATTCGGTTAATTAGTTGAAAAGTCTTCATTTCAATATATTATTAATTTCAAAATGTACTGCTTTAAAAAAAAAATGTTTTAATAATCTCAGGTAAGCTTAAAATTGCAGATCTGGAGCAAGAAGAACTAAAATTTAGAAATAAAGAGGGTTTGTTAATTTATAGAAAGTGTTAATGTATTTATAACTTAAGACTTATTTCTCTTAGTATTTTTTAGTTTATTTGTTGTATTTATGCTATTAATATCCTTGAAATGTTTTATTTATATTCCTAGAGAAGATGTAAAGGAGGATGCTAAACTAAAAAGTAGTATCAAAAATCTTGAGTTGGAAAAAACAGAAGCTGAAAAAAGAGCACAATCTGCTGAGGTAAGAATATCATGTCTGAAAGAAAATTTAAATTTTGATATATTTAAAATGAAAATAAGATTTAAATTTTCATAACTATGACAATTCTTAAAATATTTAAGATTCTATGATTTTTATGAGAAACAATTTACTGATTGAATTATTTATATTTTCATCTTGACACTATTTTAAGTAATTAATATTATATTAAATTGAAAGTTTAGACTGAATTTGCTTTCTTCTACAAAGCTATTTACTGCAAACTTCTATAATGAAATTTAAAAGTTTGCTAACAATAAATTTTGATTAATCTATAATACCAAACATTCTGTAAATGCTTTGAATATGTGAAAGATATCTGCTTTAAAGGAATTTATTTTTAGCAGCTCTCAATTAATGGCAGAATCTTTCATAATCAAATTTAAAAAATGATTTATGCTGTTGAAAGTTTATACATATTTTATTCAACCGAACCGCTGTTTTCAAATTAACGTTATTATTTAATTCTTATTCTTATTATGTAGCATATGCTCTACAAGAAAAAATAAACTCTAGACAATTTTTCACTTATCAGAGTAAGGTACTAAAATTCTGGCAAATAATAATTTGTGCAAAGAGAGCATAGCAATTAAATTTTCCCTTCATAAAACTCTAGTTTTTCAATGTTTTCTCAAAATAATTATTTCTAATTCACGCTTCCATGCATTTCTCAATTGTTGAATATTTTTGAAACCTCTTTGTAGTAGTTAATTATCATTTGCAACTGCTTAGAATTGAATTGGATTAATTTTTACTTTTTTGTTTGTAAAGATAAGAACATTTTTCGTTTTATCCAGAAGATACAGATTCTTTAAATGTAATCTTTTTCCAATAATACAGAAAAGCTGTATGATAACTCTTAAAAAAATAATATTAATTATGCAATTACCATTTATCATCACTGTATATGCAGCAAAAACAGACTAAAATGTTGTGTAATTTCTCTAGTAGAACTTGTATAATGAAATTTCAAATTAGCCATTTTATAAATGTAGTTGAATCATTCATCTTAAAGATTTCTGTGATGTGTTATTTGGTAAATAAAAGTGTACTAGAATCTGTCCTATGTAGTAAGATAATTGAATATTATTTCTATATTTCATATTGTGAATTGACTTTCTTGAAAAAATCAGCTTTAAAGATAGAACCTAGAGCTATATAGCTACTGCAAAGGACCACTATTTATAACTGACTACAAGATAGCTGAAAATTATTACAGCACACAATACAGATCTTTTCTTGCAACGCATATTAGAATGTTAGTGTCCAGATCATTTGTGCTAAAAAAATCATAATGGAGAATTATATGCAAGATGTCCAGCCTTGCTTATCCATCAGTTATGTCGTCAAAATGTAATGTTTAATTGGGCATTTATGTGTCCTATTTAAAATTTAAATCTGTATTTTTCGGCGAGTCCAGGTTTTGTTACCAAAATGGCCAAAACAGTGTTCTGTTGTTCATTAGGAATTTGCTATTATCTATGTCATATGCATGAAAGAGTCATATTTTTGGATCTAGTATGTGTATGTTGGTCGAGTATCTATGAAAAGTTGTCAGCCTGTCACAAAGTAAAGTTAATTCTTAGTTTTGTAGAAATGTTTTTGATTAAGCTATTGATCCTTATCTAGATATGATGGATGATTCTTAAAAGACAGTAATACTAGATCACTCAAAACTTCAGTTAATGAAGAATTTTTATTTAGTTATTGAATATAGGTTGGCCAATATTTGCCTCAAGGAAACCATTTGAGGATATCTGGTATGCTCGAAGGGACACATTGTTATACTTAATTCTCAATTAATAATCTATTACTAATGCAATTAAAGTTCCTCATATTTTTCCTTAATTTTTGAAGCCAAGTCTATTATATTGTACTTTTCTTTAAACTTTCTCTATACGTATAGTTTAAATTCTTGTTCTATTCAAATAAGTTAATTTTGTATTTCAGCTACTATTTCTACAGTTAAAAAAGAATGAATTTTTGAAACGAGTTGAAATCAAAAAAGAAGAAGCTGCTAAAAAGATTAAGGAAGTACAAGATGGAATTGCAGTGTAAGATAATCTAAAATAATGCAAATTAATTTTTGTGTGTGTGTTTAATGTCTTTTCTATTCATTACTTTACTTAAATGCTTGCAATTTCCTTTTCTATTGGCATCTTAATAGCATCTTACCATAAATTTTAAGCCATTAGTGATTGAATTGTCAAGATTGTTTTCAAATTCTTGTTTTGGATCTTTACTAATTCAAGCAATTGAATTATTTATTTACTCTCCCATGCTCAGAACCTTTGAATTGATTTTTAACATAATGTTACAATGAATTAAAACTTTTTTTCTCTAATTTTTGTGCTTTTTTTTTCCTGTACTTTGTAACCTTAGTGATTGCAATGAATCATTTTTAAAGTTTGTAATTCATTGGATTATTTTACTGTTATTTAGTGTATGCATTGCATTAAAAAAATTAACATTTAGGGAAAAGAACTTCATACATATTAAATCTCAATAATATTCAGTGTGATTTTTATACTGCTTCATTACATTTCAAATAGCAAATACTGTATGGGCATATTAATCATTTATTTATATAATGGTGAATTACAAATTAATTAATTATAATTGGTGAGTATTTGAATAAAATCCTTAAATCTGAAAATTTACTATTGTACCATCAGTTTCAAGTCAATATTCTTGAAACTTGAAAAATAATAATTAATGAAAATATATATATAACCATAATCTTTTTTAAGTGAATGACTTTTACTATTTTTTCAATTTCTAAACTTCTCATCTTTTTTAAAAATTGTTATTCAATCTTATTTGTTTTTCATTCTAATGAAAATGGAAGTTTGAAATAATTTGTTTGTAATTTTTCAGTTTACAGTTTATTATTTGAGATTATTTTTATTTTTGAAATTTTGTATACTTATTTGTTTTTAAATGACTTTAAGCTGTTATGTTTACTTAATCATCAATTTGATATTAATTAAATTAAATTGTGATTTTATGGCCATGGGTATGCTGTATTGTGAATTTGGGTAACAATAGATCTCAAAATTAAAAACAGAAAAATTCTGCTATTAATACATTGATAAAAATGTGCTTTTAAATTGTTTTTTAATGATTTAATTTATTATATTTAAACTTCATTGCTGAATAATAGAATTCCAATTATAGAGTCTGGAATTTGAGCTTAGCTAGATTATTTAATTTATAAATATAAAAGAAATGTCTTTGTTATGTTTGATAATTATTAAATATATTTATTTTTATCTAATTCATGTTAAGCATGTTAATTTTTGTTTCCTTGATAATTATTTATTTATAATATATTTTTTAACATTTTAGGATGTCTGGAAGTCTCAATTCTCTTTATATCAAAAGTATAGATGAATTGTTGGCACAAATTCGTAATTACATAGCTTTGCTGGAAGATATTAAAACAAAATTTATTGTAAGTAAAAATTTTAAAAGTTAAATTATTTTTTAGATGTCATATTCATTCTTATAATATTAATGTTTTAATTTGAATATTTTAATGAAGCTGGTCCATTTTATAAGTTTTATTCTATTACAATGTTTTATAAAAATTTAGTCAGATCAAGAAGTATAAATAAATATTATTTAGATTTTTTTAAAAAAAATTAGATATTAATATATATTTGTCTAAGGAAATACTATGTATAATTTTCTGGAAAATGAGGATTTTTTTCCTTGTTCCACATTGAGCAAGAAATCTAACTTTTGCAAGGTTAAATTTTCTCATCGTAATTATTATTTTCTTGAGTAATAAGAGCTAAAAATATCCTTTGACTTTGTTTTCTAGGCATCTGTTGATGAGCAGATAAATGATGTAACTAATGGCATTCCACTATCAAAATTGAAACCACTTGAAGCTCAAGAATTACCCGATATACCAATTTGGAATGTCCAGCAAATGGCTTCTGTATGTATATATCTGATTTCAGATTTTAGTATTCTTTAAAGATGAACTTTTCAGCCAAAAGCCTATAAAATCTTCAATATTTAAATTGTATTGTTACTTATGGCACTTGCCATGGACAAGCCCCACTGATACATCAACAGATTTTAAGCCCAATATATGTGCCTCTTAGTTGTTTTGTTCAAGTAGTACCAACTAGGCAAAGAGTACAACTTTAGCTACACACTCATCACATTTGCTTTTACAGTCCCTTTTTATAGAGGGGCACTGTCACACATCTAACGGATAGCACACAAAAGAACAATCATGTCTGAACCAGGACTCCTATAACACAAAAAAGTTGTGCTACCTCTGTGCCATAAAGCCAGCATTTAAATAGTTATTACAAACGTTTCAAAAATATCTATTTCCAGTCCAATATTATTTTATCGATACATAGTATAGAATGTAGTAACCAGAATGTGTGTGTATGTTTGAATTCCAAAAACAAAAAATATTTACTGGATATTGGAAATATTTATACCATTTTGTAGAGAATTTATTGAAGAAGGTTTTAGTGCATTAAAGACATATTAAAATAAATATTGAAAAAAGGCAATTTTAACTTTGCACTTATTCATGCATGTGCAAATAGGAAGAACTAAAGTATGTATATGCGATACATTTCTTTGTTTACATCTGATTTTAAACGCTGATTCAAATCTCATTATGCCTAAAAGAATGAAATCCAACCTTGACAGAAATACATTAAATACCAAAAGGCTTCATTTGTTGTGTGATAAGGGAAGTGAAGAAAAAGGATATGTTCAGTTAGTGAATATCAAAAAAAAAAAAAAAAAAAATAGAATACATACTTAGGAAAGAAGAGTCTTTTGATAACCATCTTCCTTTAAATTACTGCAATTGAACTGCGAAAACAGAATGAAACTCCTGAAGAGCAAAATGATCATCTGGGTTTTATCTACAATTTATCCTATTTTTATCTTTGTAAATCTATCCTATTTTATCTAAATGTTTCTGAATAGGTGCTATAAGAATTGTTTTCTGACTATTTTTGATAATTTCTGAATAGATTTTTTATATTTATTTGATGTTGCATAACATACCCATGTCATATCAGGTGGAGGCTAGACGTAAGTTTAAAGCTAATTTTTGTCCTTTCATGCTATGCCACGGGCAATATCATTCTGGTACTGCTAGTTGTGTATGAAATGGCTTTGCTGATACATAGCATTTGATGTAAATTGGTGTTCTAAAATATTGTTATTCTTAAATTATTTTTCAGTAAGAATACTTGGTGCAATATAAGCTTCCATTATTTTTCCACAATTTTGTGCTATTCAAGTATTTTATTTATTTTTTCAACCTTATGCATGAATACAATTTCATATGGTTTCTGGTTCATATGAAATACTGAATTAATTAAAATCATTATCACTATGTTATTGAATTTTCACCAAAAGAAAAGAGGAAAAATTATTAGCCAAAAGAACTTCCCACTGTCAGTAACTAATGGAAAGCTGTAAACATATTAAGTCTATTTAACTTCATTTCAGTTTAGTTTTCTTAATAAGTTTCTGAATAATCTATTATAATAAAAATGGAGCTCGAAATGCGTTGCTAAGCGCAAAACTGGAGAACGGCTCGACCGATTCGGCTAATTTTTTGTTTAATAGTTTCGTAAGACACGAGGATGGTTCTTATGGAGAGAAAAAATGAAAAAACTGCGAGGAAAATAGTTAAAACGACACTTTTCTAACTTTCCCGCCAAAAATCTGCATTTCCTTCCCCCACGCCAACTGAGTGAGATAGCAGGAAGTAATAAATTATGATTTGTTTAGAAAGAAATGCGCGAAGTCAGTTGGTTTTCATTCATAGATAACGGGATGTTTAAAAAAGAAACAAAATAGCTGCTTTTATTATTAGTCTGTATGAATATTTAATCTATGCCTGCTCAAAATAAAATTTCGGCACGGAAGAAAAAAAAGAATAACAAAGTGAAAATAGGGTTTGTAGAAACAAAATTAGTGAAGAAAAAAAGGATAGAAAAAAAAAAGAAAAGAAAGGTGTGTGTGTCACCATTACTTCCTCTGTGAGCGGCATTTTCCGAGCTTTTTTTAAACTTTCGCATCTCTTAAAAACCATTTGTCTTTATTGTTTAGTGTGTTTACATTTATGAAAATTTGAATCTCATTATTCTATGAAAATGTAGAATTTTAGACCTTTCCCTCCACCATTTAAGTAAAATATCAATTCCGGGACAATCATTCCTCGGATACAAAGAGAAAGATGAATAGCACAATGAACAGAACATCTGAAGAAAATACTAAATAATACTCTAAATGAATTATATGATTATCAAAATTTGTTTGGTTTAAAAATATTTTGATGAAAAACCTGTTATGAGACTCAGCTAAATAAAATATTATATGAAAATTTTAGCGAGCATTAATACTGGCGAACCGACTGGTCGCCAAGGGCGGCTAGTAACGAATAAATGTTCTGTTTCTGAATAAAAATTAATCAAAATACTAAAATTATAAATCATAAATGTGTTTTACTTTTTCAATTATAAATGTGTAATTTAAGAACTCAACTGTAATAGGTTGCTAATTTGTAGTATTAATCAGAATTTAATTGTGATACACTAACAGGAAAATTAAATCACATTTATATACAATGAAAATATTGCTTCTGTTTAATAACTATTTCTGTCACAGTAATTTTTGATTGAAAAATTTGACTGAAATTTTTAAATCTTGTGGAGATAAAAATTTCTAGCTTTTGATAATTAGTAATTTAATATAAAATAAGTCTTTACTTTCTTGTATATGAGACATAGAAAAAGTTTTGTAATCTCTCAAAAATTTGAGATTTTGAGGAGTCTTAAGATTTCTGACCTCTCTGAGTTTGAAAAACAAATTTGGGCTTGTGTCTGTCTACTTGTAAGTGTGATGACTCAAAAATAATTTTTAAGCTTAATGGATGAAATTTGTTTTTCGAATTTTATACAAAATTTATAGATTTCTATCAAATTTTGAATAAATTCCATTCAGAAGAAGCCTGACTGTTTAAATACAGTTGTGAACATTATTATTATTATTATTACTAGCCGCCCTTGGCGATCAGTCGGTTCGCCAGTATTAATGCTCGCTAAAATTTTCATATAATATTTTATTTAGCTGTGTCTCATAACAGGTTTTTCATCAAAATATTTTTAAACCAAACAAATTTTGATAATCATATAATTCATTTAGAGTATTATTTAGTATTATTTTCTTCAGATGTTCTGTTCATTGTGCTATTCATCTTTCTCTTTGTATCCGATCAATGATTGTCCCGGAATTGATATTTTACTTAAATGGTCGAGGAAAAGTTCTAAAATGCTATGTTTTCATAGAATAATGAAATTCAAATTTTCATAAATGTAAACACACTAAACAATAAAGACAATTGGTTTTTAAGAGATGCGAAAGTTTAAAAAAAGCTCGGAAAATGCCGTGCACAGAGGAAATAATATTGATACACACACATCCTTCTTTTCTTTTTTTCTATCCTTTTTCTCTTCGCTAATTTTGTTTCTACAAACCCTATTTTCACTTTGTTATTCTTTTTTTTTCTTCCGTGCCGAAATTTTATTTTGAGCAGGCATAGATTAAATATTCATACAGACTAATAATAAAAGCAGCTATTTTGTTTCTTTTTTAAACATCCCGTTATCTATGAATGAAAACCAACTGACTTCGCGCATTTCTTTCTAAACAAATCATAATTTATTACTTCCTGCTATCTCACTCAGTTGGCGGGGGGGAAGGAAATGCAGATTTTTGGCGGGAAAGTTAGAAAAGTGTCGTTTTAACTATTTTCCTTGCAGTTTTTTCATTTTTTCTCTCCACAAGAACCATCCTCGTGTCTTAACGAAACTATTAAACAAAAAATTAGCCGAATCGGTCGAGCCGTTTTCCAGTTTTGCGCTTAGCAACGCATTTCGAGCTGCATTTTTATTATAATAGATTAACATGTTAAAACATTTTTTTTTTTTTCATTTTAATTTTGTCGTGGTATCAATCCAACAAAAAACATGTACTCGCATTCATATTTTGCAATCACCAACATTTAGAAAAGCGATGTTTTTTGTACATCTAAAATGTGGATTCTTAGTAAATTTTTGACTTTGTAATTCAATATGTAATATTATGGCTAAATCTCTCACTCTATGTAGAATTTTCTTTTCAATCGGTCACAGGAAAGGCATTTAAAATGTGTGTTCATGCAGCATAACCCACTGTTAGTGTCCAAAGGAGCACAGAGAAGAAAAGATTCAGTAAAAATGCTGGATTTGTACCTGACTCTTTTACATTATTTTTGACCATTCATTGAAAGGATTTATACTGAAGGTTCACAATTTTATACAGGGAGAAGGGGCCTTTATTGGAAAAAGTATCAGAGAGACCACTTCAACTTTATGGGACAGTAACTTTTTGTGTCAGCGATTTGAAGAAGAGAAATCTAAAAGTGTTTTCTTAGCTGAAATACAAGTATCTTATGTGAAGAGCATGTGTTGCTTTGCTGTGGGGTTTTTGAAACCTCGAAAAGCATGGGCTGAGATTTAATAATTTATCCACTATTAGACATTTTTTTTTGTTTGTTTTTAGAGTTGTAAGAAAATGGTTAAAGAAGATTGTGACATTTGTTGTAACAAAGTTACAACTTGGTGCAAACGTCTGCCATATATTTAATCCTCCTGTCTAACCAATAAAAGGCAGTATCATTAGAAGTTAGTTTCCAAAGGAGCACAGAGAAGAAAATGGGAATGGGGAATTAAATAAAAGTTAGACTCAAGAAAAAAATTTTAGAAACTTGATTGATTTTGAGATTGTCAAAAACCATCACTTTTCTAAATGGTGGCGATTTTAAAATATGAATCATGTAAGAACATATTTTTCTGTTGGATTGACTGTCCATGTGATTTTTAAAAAATAATTATGTTCTGAGATAATAATTTGAAATTTCTGAAAACGTATTTCAGTTTTTTAGTTTTTATTTTTTAAACTGAACTTTTTGATGAGATTCTTATCAATGACTTACTTACAGATTTTCATCCCTTATGTATAAATATCAGTGGGTGACTATATATAAGCACATGAAGGATGCATTTCATTTTATTGTCACTTGATTCCTGCTTTAAGCAATTAATTTAGTTGTGCTGTTCTATTATATAAACTATTTTTAAATGTTATTTCGATAAATAATGTAACTATATTTTTCAACAGATGTTTACTTCTCAATCCATGTGGGGAATTCCTCAAAAGGGGAATTCTGCTTATAACACTGGATCATTCAACCCATTT
Source organism: Argiope argentata (assembly GCA_026289955.1). Taxonomy (NCBI): domain Eukaryota; kingdom Metazoa; phylum Arthropoda; class Arachnida; order Araneae; family Araneidae; genus Argiope; species Argiope argentata. Next base: position 3,080,884 of record JAOUZG010023435.1, on the reverse strand, counting down.
TCCTTTGCTTCATTCAATCCCTTGTCTTTGACAAGCAATGTTCCTTGCTCAAAACAAACTAACCAAGAACCTAAGCAGCAGATACTTTTGCAAAATGGTCCTCGTAGCTCATCCAGTGATGCAGTTAGTCAACCTAGTATTGCATCTGTTCCTCCTATTACAAAAGCACCTCCTGGCTTGCAAAGTACTATAAAATCATCATTCCCTGCACCTGCTACTTCCATGGTGAACTTAAATTCAGCTTTGAAACAATCTGCTGTAAATGAAGAAACAAAGTTGAAAGGTGCTAGTAACAGTGATGTCACTACTGCAGCAACTAATACAAGCTCAAGTGATGAGAAAGTTCAGTTTGCTTATGCTGCTGCTGCTCCTCTTCCTAATGGTAATAGAACTTTAAAAAATATTTTATTACAGAAATATTCAGTAGATATTTTTTATTCAGTTCAATATCTAGTGACGTATTTTTAATTAGTATTAATTTTTTTTCTTGTAGTGTCAATCATTGCAAAAAAAAAAAAAAAAATTAACAGTTTTTTTACTTTTATATGGTTCTTTAAAAACTTATGTATTTCTTATTGTTATATTTGAGGCTCTGGAAAAAGGCTTCATTTTTCTTTACATCCTTCAAAAGTCTGCAATACTAAGCAAAATTTGTAACTACATTTTTCAATTTGCTGGTCAATAAAAAAACTCTCTTTTAAAATTGTTGTTTTAAGATTTCAAATTGCCTTATAATAGTCAGTTTTCTATAAGAATAAAAAAAAATGAAAATTAAATTTAAAATTAACTTTTTGTCTGGATTATTAAGTACCAACTCGTTTTCCGTTTATCCTTAGATTTGGGAACACTACTATTTTTCTGAAATTATTTGCCACTAGGAAGATTTATGCCTCCTTTTTTTGTTATTTCCACCATTTTTTTATAACAATTATATTATTTGAAATAATGGGGAAAAAGTTTTCTTGGAATTTAAGCAGAAAGAAAAGTACTTGTAGTCAGTTTTTAACACTCTTTAACATAGGTGAATTTTTGGATAAGCGTGACAGATTCGATCTAAGATTGTTAATAGATTTTTTTTTCTATTTAAAACATCTTTAAATAAAATCACAGCAAGTTGCAAAATATTTCATTCAAATTCTTTTCAGCTTTTTAAAAATATGTTCTAGGTATTATTAAACTTTTTTAATATTTGAAAGCTTGTCATACAAGTCTCTTTGATATCTATAGCTTTACAATTAACTTTATTTCCCCTTAGATTAATAATCTTTAATTTGGGGGAAGGCAGTGTTCTGACTTTCTCACTTATCTTCCTATTCCAATAACATTTAGTTGGTAACTTAGATACATGTTTTCAAAAACTAACTTCACAATATAAATCCATAAAGTCATTTTGTGTATTTTTTTCCACATTTTAGATACATTTCATAATCATTCACCAGGTCTATTGTTTTTGTAACAAATTTTTTATCTAGAGATTGAAAAAAAGAGGGGGTGGTGGAAGATAGTAATTGTAAATATTATCTCCAACTACTGATTACAGTTAGATTCAGAACTGAAATACTCTTTTAAGTGTAGGGAGAGCTATTATTTGTATAATTTTTATAAATTTATATATAATGTGCACCTATACTCAGTGTGTTCATTTTAAGTCTGGCTTATCTTAATGTATATAATCTAATGCCTTGATAAACATTTAACCATTCATTGAAACAAGAAAATGAATTAAAGTTTAGCAATGCGGGGGAAAAAGGAAATAATAAAATTTCTTTAAAAAAATTAATACTTTAAACTTTTTGCCATTCTGTAACCAATGATATTTTGCAGTAATTTCAAGTTTTAAAGGGGGGGAATTGTGGAAGATTTTATCTATAAGGATTATCCAGAAATAAATTGGAATTTTTTTTTCTGAACTTTCTTAATAGAAGTAGATAATTGTAACCTAAATAGGACTTCAATCCTTCTTTTGTTACATCAGTTGATGTAGACTATTTATCTCAAAAGTTCAGTAGTGAGAAAACAAGATTATACTTCAAATTTTAGAGAGTGGAAAACTTTTTAAGAATTTGAGAAGCAAGTGTCTGGAAAAAGCAGATACTGTTGAAAGAGTAACTGGAATTATATGTCAAAAAAAAAATACTATTCCAACTTTTACATATATCTTTGTACATCTGACATTGCATTTTCAAAGATCCTATATGACAGTTATTTCTTATCATTGACCGTAACATTCCAATCATTTTTTTTTTCAATCTTTTGCATAGATTGCCCAATTTTAATCACAAGATATGAAACAAAGGATCACTGTACTGTTTAAAAATGCTCAATGTTACTAAAATTGATGGATGCTCTTGAAGACTTAAAAAGTGTAAATAGCATTTCTTAGATTTTTTTTTTTTCGCCCACCATAAAGATTTCTGTAGAGATATTAGAAAAGTAATTATTCGATTTTTTGAGAACAAAATTCTCAAAAGTCTTATAAATCAACATTGTTATTTGGATAAAGAGTCAACAGATATGAAACATGAATGTCAGGATTTAGCATATACCTTCATTCAGAAAATTTGCATGTCCACTATATACTTGCCTGAGGTATGAATGTTCACATCCAAGGAAAAAAGCAAAACAAACTCTACTTCTGAAAAAAAAAAAATTCTTTCTTATGAATTGTAAGTGTCTATAAGAAAAAGAATTTGTATTCTATTTTAATTGGGATGAAAAAAAATAACTTTTTGAATTATGTGGCTTGTATATGCAGTAGAATTTGCTTTGCTAAGTTTTAAAATAACCAAAAATCAAATTGACAAGTTTTTGTCAGAATATTGAAAGTTCTATCAGAAATTGTGATAAGTAATTCAGATTCTGATGAAGCAGTCCTCTGACCAAATTGTAGTTGAAAGAGTGTGTGTGTGTGTGTGTGTGTGTGTGTGTGTGTGTGTGTGTGTGTG
>JAOUZG010023435.1:3043444-3066306 GCA_026289955.1 Argiope argentata | reverse complement strand
ATATATATATATATATATATATATATATATATATATATATATATATAAGCAAAGAAATTTATATTGAAATATATGGCTGTTGTACATTTAAATATCTAATCAAACTAAAAAAGGAATATACAACTTTCTAATAAAAACGCTTGAATGACAAAATACTTTAAGCACTTTCTATTCCATTTTTGTATTTCCCTCATTTTAATCAGGAACTTGTTAAATATTTTTCAGTGTCAAATCTAATTAAATGTTTGTATTTCATTTGTCTGTGAAAAAACTCTTGTTATTTAAAATTTCTTTTTTCTTTATGTATTCAAATTTTCTTTGAAATATTTAAGCAGCCTTACTAATAATTTCAGAATTATCATTAAAAAGAAAGGATCAAAGTATGAATGTCAACTTGCTATTTTTCCAAAAAATTGCTTCAGAATTAAATATTGTTCTGTAATAACAAGTTTTGTGAATAGAAACTTTTTTAAAAATTATTAGTTGTGATAAGATAGGTATGTATTTTTCTAAACCAATTTATTTCAAAAAATATATAAAAATCATGCAAATTTAAGATTGAAATATGTGGCTTTTGTACATTTAGTTAAGTATTTAATCAAACTGAAAGATGAATATAAAACTTTCTAATAAAATACTTTTAGAAGAAAATACTTTAAACAATACAAGTTCATGATTTCTGTATTACTTTCATTTTAATCTAGAGCAAAATCAGTTACTTGTGGATTAATGATGGTTATCAAAAAATTGGAAGTATCTTATAGAATGATATATACATGCGTGTCCATATTCATTTAAATCAATGTTAGCTTGGCATTGAAACATTTTTTTAGCTTTATCTTCGATTTTTATCTTTATTTCTTTGAGCAAATATTGCTGTAATTTGCTTTTCATGTCTGTGTTTATACAGCTTGCATCAACTGGTTGTAAATCGTGAAACATCAATTGTAAACTTTTTTCTACTCCTTTCTGTAAACTTCCAATCCTACAAAGTTTGAGCCATTGCAACACATTTTGCACCAGTCATAAAAAAATGAAATATTTTATGTAATAAATTGATAATGGATGAGTGCCAAATGTGCTATTGGGAATGGACATATTTTAAAACTTATTATTTATTTATTTTTTTACTTACCTTTATAAAAAGAAGCAAAGCAGTTCTGTTTAAAATGCTGTAATCGAAAATAGTTTATTAAATTTTTTTTAAATGTAACTGCAATTCTTTGAATTATTCTCTTAATTTAAAGATTTGTTTTATCTTAATCTTTTCCAAAGAAAATTTCTCCTTAGTAAAAAAAATTTATAATGCTCTCTTTTTAAATTTATTAATTTATTCTATTAATTGAGTTATTCATATCGTGTTGCCATCTAAGCTTTAATAAATCCTCTTGAAGCCCGGATTAAAATCAGAAATGTATACGACTTAACTAGGATAAAGATTAAGTATGGTTTCATAATTCTGCAAGAGAATAATTAAATCGTGTTATTTATATTGATTTTATTGAAATTAATCATTTGAAAAATGGAATAAACTTTTAGATTATTGTATATTGAATTAAGAAAGAAGAAAATAATTAATATTAAATATTCTGCTGATTGAGATGCTGTTTAAGACCCTTTTTTGTATTTTAAAAATCTTATTTGTTTTTTTAAATTAAGTGAACCAGGGGCTAGTTGTAACATGATTCTGAAGCTGTGATTTTTAAAACATTTTACTGAATATTTTTGCTAAACAAGTTTCTAATGATAAATCATCAATACAGTTGGTGAAAGTAGTAGTGAGTAATACTAACAGAAAGTAGTTGTGAGGAGTTGCTAGGGCAAGTTCCATTTTAACTAATAAATGGAGGGAAAGACATCTTTAAACTTTGATTTTAGATAATTTAATTGATTGTTTTAAAAAATGTTTATTTATTTACTTTTACTTTATATTAAGATTTAAAAAGCTGCTTTAATTTTTTTTGCTTATATCATTATCTTATGTATATCAGCAGGAATGTTCAAAATTACTTGATGGAACAAATTGTAACTTGCAAAATTTATCCTGAATTTTGTTTGACTTATTTAGTTAGACTTTATGTCTTAAATATTAAAATTTACTCTCAAGGATCAGAGCTCTTACAAAGAGTTCATCCACTAATGAGTAACAAAAGCTCAACTTAATAAATAAAAATATTAAAAATTTCGAATATGCCCACTTGATAAAGGAGAGATTAAAATAGATTAAAACCAGAAGAAATGATTTATGAATGCTTAAAGGAAGGAAGGAAGAAAGCAAAGGGGAAAAAACAGATGATATTGAATTCCAAAAAAGAATGATTTTGGTCTTGCTTATGGAGATGTGTACAGCAGCTTTGGCAGTATACTATATTATATTTGCATATTAATATGAAGTAATTTTATTTGAGGATAAACCACCTAATTTTGGACAGTAGTCAGATGACAAGTTTGTTAAAAGAGTGGTAAAAGGAAAATAATTTTAATTGTTACAACTTGCTCTATTTTGGGAACAACTTTAAACAACCAGCGAGTTTTAAAAGAAAACTGTTACAACTATCCCCATTCTACCTTACCTGTTCCCCCCCCCCTCCAACAATAAATACAAAATACTGTAGTTGATTCCTACTCTTAAACTTTTCCCATGCAATTAGTGTAAGATCACAACTCCTCTTAGTGAATGTTCCTGTATGTTTTCATCATTTGGTATTAAGAATTTGATGTAAATGAATGTATCGATTTGATGTTTCCGTTTTGGAAGCTATAAAATAATAAATGTTTTTAAAAGAATACTAGCTTATTTATTTCGAAAATTCAAATTCTTCGATTTACAGTCCGTTATTTAGTCAAATCTCAACGTAACGGCCTGTGGCGCTAGCTTCATAAGCTAGTCAACATCTATGATACTGAAGTCGACTTTTGTATTATGGTCATATTACTCGGCTACTGGCCCTAGAGCGTCGCACCTTCCCGACCTTCAATCAGTACATTGGTGACCTTGGCAACGTAACCTCCTACAACAGTCGTGGTTCCATCTACCGCAGCAAAAACAAACCCAAGTCATCAAAACTCACTTGAGCAAATAAAAGTTATCAGACTCACTTGACGTAAGCAATCAAAGCAAAAGTCATCAGATTGACTTAACGCAAGCAAGAGGAACTCGCCATAACGCTTGGCGCTATTAAAAAAATCGTTCATCCCACCTTCGACTCACTGGTGGGAGAGTACTGTGACGCTAGCTTCATAAACCAGATAACACCTACGATACCGAAGTCGATTTTTGTATTATGGTGATGTTACTCGGTTACTGGCCCTAGCATCGTAGGTTCGTACCGCGACTTTCAATCGGTACAGGCCCTTGATATAGCGGGGAGGGTAGATGCATTGCTTAAGAATTGTAACGAAGGAAAAAATAACACGTGACAAAAATGCGTACTCTTCACTTTTGCAGCCTAAAAACAAGCCGCATGCCTTTCAAAAAAAATTTTAAGTTTTAGATTCAAATACTGAATTGCATCTTGAATGTAAAATGGAAACTGGTATTGGAATATTAAAATTTGCTTCTGATGAAAGTTTATCAAATTTGTCTCCCCTGTTTGAAAAAAACTAGAAGATATAAATGTTATTTCTAAATTTTAAAATTGTTGATATTGTCTCATGAAATAAATTCAAAAATTTGGATTCTCAAATTTGAGAACCCAAATCTTTGTTCCATTAAATCACCTGAAGTACATACACCAAACTGAAGGGGTTCTTTTCTTTATTAACTTATCACACTTTAAAAAATATGACTGCTTAATAACAAACAGTTCTTTCTTGGGAAAGAGAAGGTTTATATTACTCGGTGAACATTCTGCGCACAAAGGCTTTCGATGCTAAAAAGCGCGGGAAATAATTTTTGAACATCTGCTTGTATGGTGGAAGAAAAATGTTAAGACCGTTACAACAACCTGTGCGCGCCTCGAATCGTGTGCGTTTTGCCCTCTTTCCTAAGTTGTGATTTTCCTAGTTTCTTTGTTGTCGATTCAATTTACTAACAGTTTCTATTCAGTCAGACACTCGAATTAATATAATTTTCATCGTAAAAAAGAGGTTATTAAGTCTCCTTTTAGAATTGGTCATACCATGACGACAAATATCTACTCTGTTCAGAACCCCCTCCTACATGCCTATGATGCTCATGTATTCTTCCAATAAAACATGACTTAATAGAATATCCAAATTTTGACAATAGCAGACAAACATTTTGGTAAGAATGCTAATCGACCTAGTGGGAGAAAATCCTCACCAAAACCTCTTTCTTTATCTTAAAGATACAGGTATCGACAGACTCATTTGAGTCCTTTTTAGCATTTTATTAGAAGTTTATTCAAAGAATCTTTCATACAATTCATTATTCGGAGTAATTCTGTTATCTCGTATTTGACGCAGCTCAGTCATATATGACTCTTGAACCAGAAAACAACTCAACCACCAACATTTGGTGGGAAGCTCCCAATCGCCATCCACAGGCGAGAATGGCCTACAATGAGTCCAATGACAGATTTACAATCATATCCGTAAAGGCAACAGGCCGTCGAAATGGGGCTGTCTGATATTGAAAGGAATGAGTATTTTCCTTATATTTTCGTTCCTTTAGTTTGTAAGGTAATACTTTAGTAAAAAGTATCCATCAAATGCTCACCTATAGGTGAATACGAGTGTCTCAATCTCGAATTTTTCATTACTTTTAACTTGAATCTCCTTGTACCTTTTGCTGTTTTCTTCCATCCATTGTTTGTCAAGAAATCTTTCCATGATGAAGTTATCACAACTGTATTTGTTTCATTTATGGGATAGTGCATTGTATCGATTCAGTTAGTCCCCTGAGTAGTAAATCTGCTGGCAAGCAAGATAGGGCCACTCTCTGATCCTCGAATTTAAGGAATAGCCATTATTATCCTCATAGTGACTCCAGTGGCAGTTTACCAAACATTCGGGATTCGGTCGCTTTCTTGACTCGACATCTTGAGAGCCTTAAAATATATATTGCATTGTTAAGTTAAAGGGATTTGTGTGTGTGTTGTAAGTTTTTTTTCTCTCTCTCATCCCCCTCCATACTCTGATAAGAAGAGAAGAAAGAAAGAAACCGAATGAAAATTAAACGAGTCGAAGGAAATATAGGTTGAAATAAGCATGAATGGAAGGGGGGATGAATAAATAATTTCAAAAGTAGTGATATTCGATAAATTTCTAATATATGAAATATTGCGAAAGAAATCAATGTATAAAAAACACTTTTTCTAAATATATTGCAATATGTTCAACAATATCACGATTCGTAAACTATAAGTAACCTACTGAGATAAGGGAGCATCGAAACTATTATTATTTTCTTGACTTAATAGGCAATTTCTATTGATTTAACACCTTCGCTGCCGCTGGCGCGTCAACATGGCGCTACCTCCCATGCCGGTGACGCTCTGGGGCGACAATCGAGTACGATAAGTAAACTGCTTTTGTTTTAGTTCGGATTTGGAGGTTGAACGATGAGGTTTTTGTGGCACGTTAATGAAGCATTATTTTTACTAAACACGAAAATAAAAGGTTTTTCTTTTTTTCTGGCTTTACTATTAAAATATTAGGAACGTTTTTAATCGTTAAAACACTTTTTTTAAATTCGGCTTCTGAGGATGGATATATAAATTTTGGTGGCAGCGAATGTGTTAAAAAGATCTTGTACTCTAACGCATTCTTATTCAAATCAACTATTTTTCAAATTTCAGAAGAAAAAAAATTATGATTTATTTCAAACTTGTTTGCAAGTCAGCGGGACCCAATTTGCTTTCGCTCACTACCGATTCGCATATAAACAGTTCTCAGTAATCGTAAAATAAAGCAAGAAAAAAAAACGCTTCTTTTACCAGAAATGGTTGCGTCACATCCTTATCTTTCATGAAGAAAATCGTGTGACATTGTATCCACCACTAACTGACCTTATACCGAGAGGATGAAATTGAGAGAGATATATAAGATATATAAGCACGAGAGATATATAAACACTCATTGGCCAATGAATTAGAAAACCAAGATCAATACTTTATAGAACCTTCTTTAGCACGGATAAGTACACCGATTCGTTTGGGCATCGAGTCTACAAGCTTCTGGAGGGCATTTACACCCAAAGAATATAATGCATTGACTATGCAGCCTTTTAGATCTTGTAAATTAGATGGAAGAGGAAAGTGTTGTCAGATGCATCTTTCCATCATATCCCATATATTTTCCATAGAGTTAAGATCCGGGCTATGCGGTGGCCAGGGAAGGTGTTGGAAGTCAAGACTGATGCTGAACCAATTTTGAACACTTCTGGCACGATGTATAGTTGCATTATCATCCATAAAGTATCCGTTGCCATCAGGATAAAAATGAACATTGCAGGGTGCACTTGATCTGCCAGTGTATCTAGGTATAGCATGGCTGTTAGTTTACCCTCGAGGAACACCAAGGCACGACTACCATATCAGCAGAACATGCTCCATATCCTGATATACCCTCCAGACCTTGCACAGTACGAGTAAAGCGAGATGGATTTGTGGGGTTCTCGCCAAATTCGACATCTTCCACCAATGCAAAGTAAGGCGTAGAGGGTTCATCCGACCACATTACCTGTTACCAATTCTCAGATGACCAATGTCTTCTTCCCCCAATACCACTGCAAACGAATTTTTGCGTGTCGGGCAGAAATGAGGTGTTTTCTCTCAGGCACTCGATTATATATTCCTATCCTCTGCACATGGTTCGAACTGAAATTTGTTGGGAAGAGCCTTGGTTGACGATTTGTATCAGCTGAATTACAGTAGAGTCCCTATTCTGCCGTACAATTCGTCGTAGACGATGCCAGTAATCCTCTTTGAAAACTGTGCTCGAATCGCATTTAAATCTTCTAAAGAAGGACTATGGGTTCTAATTCCAACTTTTGAAAACTTTCGATATGCTGCTTTCAGGTGAAGGAATTATAAGTATCTTTTAAAAGAATTCGCGTAGCTCGACAGATTTTAAGCCCTTCATTCGAAGCGTGAGAACCGCTGATCTAAGCAATCTTACAGAGCTTCTGTAGCATTAATTTTTTAAAAAAAATTGAATTGGAACTGGACAGTAAACAAAAGAATATTCTAGAATGTTAATACGAGTTAAATTAAGGTAAAAATTCGAAAATTAATTTAGATTGACAGATATTATTTATATATCAAATAGTTATCGTTTGTTTGCCCTTTTTTTTAGTTATAAGCTTCTTTTTTTTTCAATAATTATATTAAAAGCGGCAAGATGTAGTAAAAGTTGAGCAAAAATATTAAAGTTTGACAAACGATAACTACTTGTTTATTATTTACTTATTTATTAAATCTTTAAAAATTAATGAATTAAAATTAATAAATAGCAGAAATATCAGTTACCTAGAAGTGAACCCCAGAACGGCATGTGTAAATTCCGAGTCGAAAATGTCCAGTTATGTAAAAGTATTTAGTTGAAGAGAATCAATACCCCGACGAATCAACTGTTCGTCAAAGGTAGCCAGTCCAACAATTTATCACCTTGAGCATAAATTTTGCAAATAATAATTTTTGATACTTTTTCTAATTCCTTAACTAAAATTCACGTTCGTGGTAAATAAAATGATTGCTTCTTCTATTTAAGAATTTTATCATGCAAAAAAAAAAATCTAATAAGAGTAGTCCAGGTAAGTTATACCTGACTTTCCGACCCACCCGAAGGCACGCATTTGGACCACGAGGACTGAACAGGGCCCGACTTAGCCTAGCTGGGGCCCGGGGCAAGAACTTTTTGTCCCCCCACACTGTTTCACTACTTTAGTAAGGAAAAGTAAAATAATATTTATATTCGATTTGGGGGCACCCAATTTTGTGGGGACAACTGCCCCGCATCCCCCTGTCTTAGGCAGGCCCTGGGACTGAATGACCGGACAACCGCAACAGCAATTCTGGCGGGAACTGGTCGAGTCCTAATGGCCGTCACTGGCCAAGGTACAACCCTCCCCGAAGGAAGTACGTCCCGTCATCGATGGAAGAAGCCAACCCCCACCTATTAGTGCCCACCGTACCGGAAGCATATCACCATCATTTCAAGATCCTCTCCCAGGCGTTATAGTAGAACAGTAAATGCATTCAATAGAGAAATTACAGTTTAAAAGAAAAATAGAAACCTTTATAAATGATATACCCTCCATCTTGAAGGCAATTGTCTCATATCTTCATGTTATAATTCTCATTCATGTATCTTTTAAATATTTTGAATTATTCAAACAAAATCATTTGATTTTCTATTTCGACAGTAATAATACCGTAATCGAATATTTTCATACAAAAAAAAAAAAAACTATTCCATTGCTAAGACAAGGGTGTTAGTTTAATTTAGTTCTATCAACATCCTATTTCTAAGCCAATAGTGCCATTTTAGGATGGACCTCGCAGTTTTGAACCACACCACACCAGCAGGAAGACGTTTGGTCAAGACAGTTTAATGTGTACCAAAAATACTAACACAATGGTTTTTTGGTGGAATTGAGTTACAAACCTGAGACACTTCAGTACTGAAGCCGAGACCTTACCACCAGGTCACTGCGGTCCTAAGATAAGGGTATTGGTGATTAAATGACATTGTAACGTTTTGGCCGGGGCTACTGGTGAGTTGGGCCGTAAACAAACCAGGACTTGGAGAAATATAGATCTATTTATTTACAGCTATAATACGTATATATTTTACACACTAGGGAAAGGTGCTGTGCCTCAAATAGTAAGGTAGTCTCTCTCGTAGATGAAGACGGAGGGTGGAGTTCTTGAAACTCCTGCAAGATTTGACCCGAGGTTCGGGATTCTCTGCTTGTCGATTAACCTGCTGGGTTTGTAGAGCGTAAGGTGATGAACTGGCTGGAAGAGCAATTCAGGAGACAGCTCTTCAACTAATTGGAGGTATTTCCAAGGCTCGGATGAGCTTTCACACTTCAGACGAGACGCTGAATGGTTCCAAAGGTTCCGATGAACTCCACGTGGGCTCGGCTACAGGGCGAGGCGGCCTACGTACATTCCAAATTCTCCCCTGAGAATTTTCCACAGAATTCCAAGTTGAATTCTCGCTCCAATCACCAGCTGTCGCTTCGTCAGTCTGCTCCTAACACTTCGCTCCCTACACCTGGCTCTCCTCCTTCGGCTCTCTCTGTCTCCCTTTTTTATCTCGGTCTCAAAAACCGGCCCTCAATGGCAAATGACCAATCAGCATTATTCTCAACTTTTTTTATCATCTGACCCAAGTTACCCTTCCAATCACAAAAGAGAGGAAAGCGGCGTCTAGCAAGGAGACGTCTTGGTCCCGTCTAGTCTGCAATCTTCACCTTTCACAAATTCCTCCGTTATCTATGGTTGCTTTCCCGTGGGAACGCAATTTGATATATTCCTCCTTATCTATCCGAAAACGTCACAACATAAATAATTGGTCCAAACTTACAATGAAAGAAAAAAAAACAACTGTTTCCTAGGAAAAGTGAAAAATTAATCAGATATCAAACCTATTGTTTGTTTGCATGAGCGGCTAATCTGATGAAAATTGATCCCCCCTCTCCTAGAGAGTGGCATAAACAAACAAAAGGTATCTAAAATAGTATGATATATGATTATCACAATGTTTATCCAGAAGCCATTAAAACTAAGTAGTAAATCAGTCAAAAAATAAGACTGAAATTTTATGTACTTGATGATCCCAGTGAACAAGTTCACTGCAAAAAGTGGCTAGTGAATAACATATTGAAGTTGGCATATTCCAAATCAAAATGAAAACATTTTTGAAATTAATAAAAATTTATTTTCCAAAACATATATAAATGAAGAATTAAAAAATTGCCAAAAAAAGCATCAAAATTTATTCTTGTTTGAGATTTCAACTATTTGTTTCAGAACAAAAGAATATCATTTCAATCACTTTTTCTTTCACCTTTTTGACCAAACATCCTGGAAAAATCTCAAGTCTGTTAAATAAAAAAAACTGCAAAATCACGTGCAGTTTTTACGAGAATCATATTTGTTAATAAGCAATATTTATCTGCTGTGTCACCATGCAAAATGATCTATTTTATTTTATTCTACATGAGCAGAGCAGATAATGCTGATAAATGATGAAATAAAATCAGTTAAATATATCATATACCTTATTTATATTACATATATCTTGCACTTATTTTAAAGCTTAATATTTTATTTTCCAAAAGTTATTATTCTGTAATTATGTTTCAGTTTTTGATGTTTTCCTGCAAATTATAACAGTTATCCCCCCCCTCACTCACACAAATTAAATTCTTAATGGAAAGGGTTTCCCATGGTTTAAACTTTCCATTGGTCACTTAAAAAGTATAAACTGTAGCTATTTTTTTATATCATACAGATTTGAAATTAACATTAATTTAATTGCATTCCACAGATAAAATTATTTCATTTGTTAGTTAATAATCTATAATTGTTAAGTTGCAGAAAGAAAAAAAAAAAGAGGCAGAAATTTTTATAGAAAAGCATTTATTGCAGATTAGAATGTTACAAATGATATGTTTTCAAGTTGCCAAAACAGTTGCATCAAATACAGACCCGATAAATTTAAATCTGCATTATCATTAATAATGGCATGACTCGACAACACACCATTGTCAACATTCATTTTGGTGTTCTGTAAATACTAGGATGTACAGAATATTTTAAAATATAAATACAGAGTCTGTAAAAATATTGATATATTCAGTGTAATATTACAATGGTACAGAAAATTGCATTTAAACAGATTAAAGATATCCGATTAGTACAAAATAGAAATTGTAAAATAAATATAAAAATTAATACTACTATAATACATTTAAATTTGATAAAATGATTGACAATATCACATATATCAACTCACATTAAAGATAACAAAAATTAGTTTAAATGAGTTATATTTCATTTTTTATCGAAGCATTTTGTAATTAATGTCCCAAGAGGGAAAAAATTATAAGAATGTGTATCTTCACAATTACTAAAAACAGAAAACATGAATATCTGTTAAATTCTTTTACCTTGATTAAATTATTTTTTCTTTAAAAGAATCAGCTACAAAAACTATTTTATTAACTATATAATTTTTTTAGAGTTCTTGGTGCGGAGAGTTATAAGGTGCATCTTTATATTTCTCGGGGATATCTTCATTTTCAGATTTTTTCATATAAAATCCATTATCAAGCAACAATTTCTTGCATTCATCTTGAGTTTTTTCGCTAAGAGGGATTCTCTGGAGAGAAAAAAATTTATTAATATTATTATCATCTTAAAATCAGTTTTATATATATAGAAAACCTTTTTTAAAAATTTTTTAATTCAAATTACACTTTATTGTGTATTTATTATTTTAAACAATATACAAAGCAGGCAAAGTGTTTAACTTCCAGAATAATGATGAGAATTACTTTTCAATGCATTTTATAACCAATAACTTTTTATTTTCCATATACAAACAAAATTCATTTGGAACAGTTAAAGGTTTTAATATTAGGTAGATTATTATAGTTATAAAATTCCTAGGATCTAGATGGATTATAAATCAAAATTAACAAAAGCAGAACCATCATATTCTAACTAAAATTGAAAAGAAAAGTGCAAATAATACAAGCAATAAAATCATTCAAATTTCATAAAAATATAAACGATGCAAATTGAATAGGTTTACATCAGGTACAAATACTATTACTGAAATTGTTTTAAGTTATAAAAAATCTCTCATTGTGAAAATAATCTATATGCAATTAGTTCAAATTAATATATAAATTCATCAGAACTATTAATTAAAAAATATGCAATTTTCCCTTACACTTATGATGTCAGATTCTTTATGCATTCAGATGAAATTGTTAAATTAGTCTACTTTTCAAAACTGAAATGTATACTAAATTTTATATGATATTAATTTTGATTGAATGTTTATAACTGGTTACTGCTGCAGTGTAATTGCAAAATAGTTTACACTCATGTTCTCAAAAATGAGAAATACACAAAAATAGAAGAATGGAAACAACTCAAAATTCCTTATATTTATTAAATTATTCATTTCCTTCTGAATAATAGCATATTGGTGCTTTCTAACTAACACTATTCCTAACTCATAATCAATATATGAATGTGAAAAGAATAGAGAATTGCATAAAAGAAAAGAAATGCATAATTTTTGTTTAAAACTTCATAGGATTGGTGGTATGGCAAGCAGCCATAGATGACCAAATTCCTCTGATAAAACAGAAAATAAATCCACACCAGCTTCATTTATGCAAATAATAAAACTTGTCCTATGCTATGTTAAAATATTAATTTGTCAATTACTTGAATACTTTAAAAGGTAGCACATAAAAAAACTTACTTCTATTTCAATACCATCTCTATTATAAAATATGAGTTCTGGATTAGCTCCACTGATTTGCTTAAATTCTGCATTATGACTAGGAATATATAGGAAAATTTTAAAACTATAGAACTTCTAAATGACAACACAAAATTTTGAAAATTATAAAAAATCCAATGCATTTTATAAGGCTAATTATTTTGATGCAAGAAGAATTTACTATCAAATATTTTATCTAATCTAAATGACAACACAAACTTTTGAAAATTACAAAAAAATAAATGCATTTTATCTTACTAATTACTTTAATTTCAACTTACAATATAAAAAGATTAATTAATAAAAGAATAACAAATTTTAAAATATAATTCCACACAATGAAAAGGATACAAGAAAGGAAGGTCACGGTAAATGAACCGTTTCACCTCTGGGAGGCGATTCAAACGTCATCCACCACAACTCTGAAAAGAGTAAAATATTTAATACAATTAATTGAAGAAAAGCATATCTGGAAAATACATAGTTCAGATTAAATCCCTTCCCAGTTCCTGACTTTTAAAACAATTATTTTAATAGTTTCATTTTTATATTTAAGACAGGTTTAAATAAAAAATACTGATGTAATGTAATAAAGCATTCAATTGACAGGCATTGTCATGAGAGCTGGTAACAAAATTATTCTTATACAAATTTAAAATAATAAAACTATTACAAAACACTCGTAATACAATCCAAATAATCTAATACAAAATTTATTATAGTTGTTGAGAAAAAAATTAGTAAGTAAACTATTTAAAAAATTGCAATGATTTATAAGAAACTTTAATAAGATGGATGATATTGAATTTTAGTTAATAATTTTCCTCATTTCAACAAACAGTTAATTGCATGACTTTCTACCATTGTTAAAAATTAAGAAAGAAACATTAGGTTGAATATCTGTATTGTTTGCATGAAGAATAGAAAATTGAAAATTATATGTATCAGGCAGTTATATGTTTAGAAGCACTCTGCTATTATGGAATTCCATTCCATTAAGATGGTTCATAAACACAAGGAGCAGAATAGACATAAAGCTGTTAAATAACATGACTTTAATGTCTGTCATATATCATACATCCTTTTAAAAATCTAGCAATAAAATTTTTGATTTAAAAATGTATATAAATATTTCATAGACTATGCGCATATCCCCTGGATCTTATGAATATTAGCTTAAACTAAAATTCGTCTAAAAAGATCAATAATAATTAAAAAATGAGCATAAATAAAAAAATAAGGGTCTTTTAACTCTTTTGCAAATTAACTTATTCTAACGTACAATGTATGATCAAGACTATCTTCAACGAACAATTCTTACATTGGTATGATTTAAATTTGGAGTCTAATTTTACTTTCAGCTAAAATTATTCATAATACACTTTGTACAAATCAATTTATGGACAGTGTAGGCAAGTCAAGTCTGTATCTTCTATCCAATTTTCTATAACCAACATTCTCCTAAAATATATTATAATTTTTCGATTCTAATATTTAAACAATAACCAAATATAAAATAAAATATATACCTCAACAACAGCACGTGCAATTCTTTTGTCAACAATTTTTTGATCTGCGATAACAAAAGGAAAACACAGGATTATGAACAAAACGGTCCGCTTCATCTTTAAAAATTTGATGATAAATTTTAATGACAACGTAACCACTTATTTAGTTCCTGCAGGTGCTTAAATAATTTTCACTGGTTTTTAACAGGTGTTGATAAATAAACACAAATAAATATAGTCGTATCACAATTCAATTCATTTTGTTCCCGTTGGCTTTCGTGATGCGCTGGGTTGAGTAGTATGAGAATGATAGTCGCACTCGAATCAAATATCCTTTTGCGGTTACATTGAATCAATGTACAGTAGTGGTAAAACCGTTCACACAGGATGATTTTATTTTTGGTTTCCATTTAAAGGGATCTGAAAGCTTGCTATTCAAGTCTAGGCAACGGGGATAAAAGCCATTGTAGCTATAAATCTAAATACCTTATATCTTTCAAGTTCAAGTCTAGGCATAAACATATACCTTGATTACACATTTTATTTACAAGAAACTGTATTCAATTTAAATATGTTATTATTAAATTATTGCGTCATATACGGTTTATTCTCGTATTAGAAGTGGCGTCTATGCTCTGTTTGTATTATATACATTAATTTAAGGATATTAATTTATTATATATATATTAATTTAAGTTGATAAGAAAATCTCAAAGTTTAAATGAATTCATAAAATATTGCGAGATAAATGGAGGGATGAATATGTAAGTGAATATTTTAAGATATCATAGCGTTTACTCTTAAATATATGTTTAAAAAAAACTGATCGGAGATTTCAGTATGATTTTTCATTGCAATGCATTTTTATAAGAATTCAAATTGGGAAGGAAAGTAATTTTTTTCCATCAAATTAAACGGTAACGGGGAAAAATATATATTTAAATGTGATTCATTTCGTTATATGCTTGGGGGCTTAACAATAGAAAATAATCGTGGTATTTCATTTTTATTTTCACAAAATTAATATGCATATATTTAACTAAAAAATTTCTAAAAGACATTAAATCTATTACAGACAAATATATCCATTTTTATGTATTCATTGATTTATATTTCATTCTTTGAATCAATGATGATATATATATATATGAAAAAAGATCAGTTCTCTTTAATTTTTTAATAATTTATATTATTCAGGTGTTTACTAATGATGTTTTCTGAGTTTCAAGATTTTGATCAATAATATTTATTTTCAGTCCAGACCCTCAAAATAAAAAGTGACATGAAAAATGTATTGAATTCTACTACATTATATCCTTCGGGTAGTTAAATATTTTTTTTAATGAAATCACGATATATATTAAAGATATATAACTATAACCTTATAAAGTGAAATCTCCTCTCCAATCACATATGGGAGTGCAATAACTCTGGTTAACTGTTACTTTGCAATAAAATAATTTATTGAATTACCATATCATGAATCAGCTATTAAATTAATAAAAACTAATAAAGAGAAGAGGAAATGAAATTAATTTCTTTTAAATTTTATTCATACCTATGAAACTGCTATCTCTTTCTTTTGAGATTTTTATAAGGTGATTTATTATAGACCAAAATGTTTGCATTTACTGTATATTACAATATAACAGTTAAAGCCAGTTAAGATGAGAAAAATTTTATACTTGCTCCATAGGGGAGGGAAAAAAATTGATATTGCCACAATAAATGCCACTTCATCCTAGTTATAGACTTGAACTAAAATTCATTTCTTGTTATGTTTAACTTGTGAAAAGTATATTTACTATGTTTCACTTACTAGAACAATATAGTATAGTTTGTAAATAAAATTCTGTGTATCACAATAAATCTTAATTCTGTATTGTGATCTTATTTGATTTTTATTCATATATAAATTTAATTAACAGATATAAAATAGATATGCTTTACTCATTCAAAAATTATTTCATTAATTTCTTTAATTTTGATTATTTACTGTTTAAAGTAACAGAAATTTCTGATTTCACTCCAATTAATTAAATTAATTGAAATTTATAATGTAATATAAATAAAGTGATTAGGTGAAGATATATTTTTTTCATATCTTCAGTTGTATATAATACAAAAAATCCTCCCCAACCAAGGCTATCTATTTTGTAATTGATCAAAGAGAAAGAAATGTAGCATTTTCCCTCCTGAAAAAACAATAAATTAATGTTTCCTTGTCACAAAGAAAATAGGAAGATTTTATAAAGATTAATATCATTTGCATATATATATTCTGCTTATGTAGTATACAAATATATTTATTTGAAATTCAGTTAGTGTGTTTGAATACATAAGTAAAATGTTTTATTTTTAATGATATTTGTTCAACAATTATATGCATTTGAAAACTTGAATATTTAGTAATTGATGAATTTTGGTATTAACCACATACCATTTGCAAGCATTATTTTAGAAAAGCCTATTGGCATGTTATCTTTAGTGATTAATTACTGCTGTATAATTAATACACATTTACCTTTGCATATAAAAAAATCTCGCAAAATTTTAGTGTTTTGAATTGTTTTATTCTCAGCTTTTTATTCTTTAGTATTTTGGTTTTTGAATGCAAACTCATTAAATTCTTTTTAAATGTGCAAAAATCAAGTGATTCTAAAACATAATTGAATTTTAGATTTTATATAGGTTAGCATATGTTTAATATTTAAGTTCTTCAATAATCTATCGTCATTCTTATTTAATTAAATATAAATATTTTTAAAAATTGTTGGAATTTAACTTTAAATTATTAGTAATTATATTTAATTTTGATTTTTACTATATTATGTAAACATGTTACATTTGCAGTTATAATGATATGTTGTAATATTATTAATTTTTTGTACAAGTTATCACTGATATTGTAAATTATTGAAAACAAATGAATTCCTAGTATGAATCTTGAAATCATGTATTAATTAAAGGAGATAACTTTATTTTCTTTTACTTTTATATGCAATTTAAATATTCAAATACTCATTGTTTTCTGTTTAAATTATATCCCTATCTTGTATACTAAGTCTTCTTAAATTGTAAAACACAAACCTTAGACTTAATTTAGAAAATTTCATTGAAGTGTTATTTCTTACCACTGAATATCTGAGGCTAAAATTGTTTAAAAAATAATAATATTCATATAAGGATTAAAATGAAATCTGCTATGCATATTTCAATATATCATGTTGGAACATAATTTCTTAAACAGCTAAACACCATTTTCTAGTGAAAGTTAAATTATATTTTTATTGGTTTTAATTGTTTCATTGCATTAATAACTTAAGTATCACAAATGATAAAAAAAACTTTGTCTTGCATTTATTGTTTTTAAAAAATATCACATTTCCTATTTATTTCATTTCATATAATCACATGCTAAAAATGACATTTTTCTTGGTTTTATTTGCTGTAGTAATTAACTTATTTTTTTAAAAAATCAGAGCTTTTGTAAATGCAATGGCAACACTTTATTAAAAGCTGATTTTTTTTTTTTTTAGATGCTTATGCAGATAATAAAATTTTTATTTTTCACCTACAGATTTTTGTTGGTGCCAAGAACCTCATCCCAAAACAACATCATGTTCTGATATGATAATAAAACATCTCAAAATTTAAATGTAAACAAAGTTGTTTAAGAAATGGAACTAAAGAACCATTCATCTAAATTCTTGAAAATATGTTCTGCATGACAAAATTATAACATGATAGTGTCATTTTATATATTTGATAGCTTAATTTTCTTCAATTATTTAGGAAGTGTGCACATTATTTTATTATGGTATCCACAGTAATGTAGCTTAGAACTACCATTAACCATTTTGGCGATTTTTTTTTCTTTTGAGAAATATAATTTTATAGGATGTAATGCATATTTGAATTATTAAGTTATTTGGGAAATTAGAGTATTTCTTTTTTGTTTGTGAAAATGTGTTTACAATTTGATGTATTAAATTTAATATGCTCAAGTTCTACTTTGCTTAAATTCAAATTAATATAATGAAATTTAAAGATGTTACAAATATAACTTGTTATCCATATATTTATTTAATAAAAAAATTAAATTATAAAGATTAAAAAATGTTCTATTACTTGTTTAATGAATGTTTTTGTAAACATTTATCTGTGGTATTTAATAAAAATATGAAGACAAAAATTAAATGATGAGAAAAACTAAGCACACTGTTAACAAATAGTTCAGATTGATTTTTAAATTTTCATAAATAATCTTTGTTGGCTGAAATCTGAAGCAATTTAAAGCTTTTATATTGATAGAGCATCTTAATTATATTTATTTACAGTATATCAAACCTTTGTTTGATTAATATCTTTTTTTTAATGTAGCAATATATTTCTGTTAATAAAACAAATTCATCTTTAATAATAAGATATTAAATTCCAGATATTTTCCACAAAATTTTTACTTATCTGATAGAAAAATTTACATCATATTAAACCCATATGCTATTCAATAATGATAAGAATAATTTTCTGCATTCTCTCAGCTTAATTTATTTGCTACAGTAAAGGAGTTGACCTTTTTATGACTTTAAGTGTTGCAAATTAAGCCCTTTGCTTAATAGATTGTTCAGTTTAGTTTGACATTTCAGCGTATTTTGAATTTGATCAATATCTTACTAATTTATTTTATATTAATATTTTTTATATCAATAATTTTGATTACTGTATATGTTTTTTTATTTCCTATGAGTTATGATTCTGCATAAATACTAAGTAAAATAAAACCAAAACTAATTTATTCTAATTACGCTTGACATTATCTTAATATTTTTTAATTCACGAAATTTGTATATTTTTACAAATTTAATTATATGACAAATAGATATTTTTAATTTTCTTGTGGTCTTCTCCCTTTCAGCTTAGAGCCCCTAAGATAGCTGAATAAGAAATCTGTTATTAATCATTGACTAATTTGTTAAATAAAGACCATTATCTAAACCTATATATATATATATATAAATCAGCGATGTAAAAAAGTAACTCTATTAATCTATCAGAAAAATTAGAAATATTTACATACTTTAATTTTTTAGAAAAGAAATTTGTATTTGATTAAATCAAATTCTGAAAAAATATATTAATTATTAAATATTTTTTAAAAGAAAGAGTAATTGAATGCTTCCAGTTGTTTAAACATATTGTAAACAAGTTTGTTTTTTAAAGTTTTTGATTGTTATTGTTTTATCTGTGATGATTCATTTTTATGTCAGCCTTGTTTGTCTGTAATTTTGTTTACTCAGCTGACACATATATACCTAGAAAGGTAAGGTAAAAGTTATAAAATACAATTCATAAATAATTTTATTACTTTATTTTGTCTCTAAAATTTGTAGATTTTCTTATCATTTTTTTAAATTTTATTGAAAATGCTTGAATCTTGAATTGTTCATAGTCTGGAACATAAATGTAACAATTTAAAACAACACAAATGAATCTGTTTCCCTATCCAAGTGCCTTTACTGTTCCTTCTGCTATTCTGACAAATTGACGTTATCTTTCCAAACCTTCATTTGAAAATGATCTACTATGTTGCTAATTTTATAACATTCTTGTATATTTTTCTATCATCCAAATACGAATCAATTTTCTAAAAGTTAAAAAACAAAACATAAAAACATCATAACATCAAGCTTCATAATACAACAATGGTTTTCATAATTTTTATATCATGAACAAAAAAAAAGTTTTATTCAAAATGAAAAATTTTTAAACTTTGGAAAATACATGAAGGGATTCAATTGAATACAGAGGCTTTCCTTCACCTTTGTATTTTGAACAAAAAATGTATCTTAATGATAATCTGTACTCTGTTTTCATCATAATTATTTGTTGTTATTGCTTTGAATTTTTCTTCAAATTTTTTTTGTTTGATGAGTGTAAATTTATATTAAATAGCTCACATCACATACTTAATTTTAAAATAGTTAGATACTGAAGTATCTTAGTTGATTTACACCATGATATTTTTAAAAAAATTCTTCACTCTTTGTATTTTTTTTATCACTGAAGAAATCCTTTTTTGCTTTTCCATTTCTGGAATTTCATTGTTCTCTTCCTCTTTCATTTCGTGCAGAGGTTCTAGCTTAGGTAAGAATTTCATTTTCTGTCTCAGACGAATATGTTTTTTACGATGATAAGTAAAAAAGTCCAGTCTGCTTGTACTAAGTGACTTGTGTATTCTTTTTTTAGATAATTTTTGATTCTTCATTTTTTTCAGCAAATTTTCTCTGTGATATTTTAGATCTTTCTTCTTGCAACTTCTTTTAATTGAAATTTCTTTATTTTCACTTAAACAATAAAATGGTGGATTTTTGCAAATTCCTCTGTCTTGCAAGCTATTGGAAAAAGAAGATGTATATTTTTCAATGAAATGGATGGTTTCATACCGTATTGATTGTTGCCCATTTGGAATGTTTTCTTTTTCAGTCAAGTTATCATTCTTTTTTTTAAGTTCTTGATCTAAAATTTTTTTTAATAGCATAATACAAACAAATATATCACGTGAAATAAATCTTCAAAAATAATAGTTTAAATCCACCATATCCAAGGTGTGATTGTTTGGTCCATTTTAATATGGAAGTAAAATCTGAGAATCCTATAAAATAAAAGTTTCTTTGTGACTATTACAATTTTTTTTTAAGAATTTCTGAAAGATTAGTTAATTTTTTTTGCCTAATTTCTCGCAATTGCTTATTTTTTATAAGTATAAAACTATTATAAGTATAAAACTATTTAAGTAGTTTCCGCAAATTTTTAACCTTTCCGCCAAAGTATTAAAGCGAAAGGGTTTAAAGAAAATTAAAGTTGCCAGATCGAAGTATGATAATATTGCCGCATTTGACCCCCCCCCCCCCCAAAAAAAAGACTTTTAAAATTGATTAATTAATTGGAACATTTGTTTATGCATTTACGAAGACAAAAAATTATTTTTATTTTTGTTGGAAACACTTTTTTAAGTAATATCTGCTAGGATGGAACGATCGCATGAAATTTGATAATTGTGGTGAATTTGCGTCAATATACCTTTCTCGTTAAAATTGGAAACAATCTTAAAACCTCCAAAAAGCACAATTAAAAAACCCTCAATTCCAAGATTTATTGCAAAATTATTCACTGGCAATACTATGAGCCTGGAAAAAATTTCTACTTCATCTATTCCAAGTGAATTCAAAGTTGACCGTACATTTAACGACAGTCTTTTGATTGTTTATTATTATTATTAAATGAAGGGAGACTGGGTTTCGACTTCTTTCCTCTTTAAGCTTTTAAAAAAGACAACTTTCTAAGGCTTAAGAGAAATTTTTCAGTGTCGAGTTATTGTACATTCTGAACCAAATGTTCTGCTCCATCAAGATGAACTAACGTTCCTGATTCTCTGCGTCTATTTACAATTCAATATTTTTTAATTGTTTTTTGGAATAATTTGCATTTCAAAATCTCATGACCTGTTTTAAGATATGTTATTGAGTAAAATCTTGATGTGATGTCTTTTCTAAACATTATGCGCCAGGCGCCAGCTAGGATCCATTTTGAAAATCACTGTTGTTTTTTGAGGACAAAAACAGACAAAATTCTAGGTCGCTCGGCAACACGTACGTTTATGTGAAAAATATTATCGCTCTATACTGTGTTCATGCCTTCGAAATACATTAATTGAACTGTCTTTGAAATCAAGTCATTAATCACTATTGTCAACTTGTATATTTATTCTCAAGTAAACAGCGGATATTCTCTGGAAAACTTCATGGAACTTCTGTCTTTAGACTCAAACATAAGCAGGCCTTGCGGTGGTAAGCAATGACAGAATATCACTAATGGAATGGAGCTAATTCTTGATGTTTTTTTTTTTTTTTTTTTAGTTTCAAATGTAAGATATTTAAAAGGTACTTCTGTATGTTGTAACTAATGTATTTTTATTATAATTATTCAATTGCTGTTACCAGGCATTGTTACTTACTATTTGCTATATGAGTAAAGAAACTGATTAAAAGGAGAGGAAGTTTTTTTTTTTTTTTTTTGAATTTTGGTGATAATGTATTTTATTCTTCTTTCTTCCATTCGTTCTCTCTTTTTCCCCAAAAAAATTGTCAAGTTATGGAATAAGGACGATTATTGTGAAGTGAGTCAATTTCTTTGTAAATTATTTCAGTTTTTAGTGGATTTTAATTTCACCCTATGAAAATCTTTGAGAACATCTCGATCAGACAGAAAGATCCTCCACTCTGGAATCTTCACGACTTATGTGATGCAGTGCTGCTCTCAAATTCATATATTACTACCACCTTTTGAACGAACATTGAATCCATGCGTCGCTGTCTAGCTGCTATTTTGGTTACAAGAAGAGGCTATTCCGTTTATACATGTAGAATATCCCACGGAAAATATTTTGCGATAATTGTAAAAGGTTAGATCATTTGCCAGAGGACGATAATTTTAATTAAAACAGCTTTCCAGATTAACGCCATCTACTGAGCTCACGAAACGCCAACACAACTAATAGTCAGGCAGAAGCCTATTAACTCTCGTTCTATGAAGACGTTTCGTGCTCGCCTACTACATGGTTCTTTCAGTTACATAATACTATTTTTAAAAAGATTTCTAACGTCCTTCTAGAGGGAATTATCTAACTTTCTGCTTCTTTCATATCTTCATGTTTTGATCCATTTTCTATTTCCCTGTAAATACTCTCTCTTGTAATCTTTTCCATTTAAATAAATTATTTTATTTATAAGAAGTCTTTTCATCCTTTGTTTGCATTATTTTGATCTTAATTGTGAAACCAAATCCGTAAATATAAAAAAAAACATCTGGACACCTCGCCACTGAAACCCCTGCAGTTTGAAGAATCTTATATAT